>RJWJ010031690.1:0-19021 GCA_004363605.1 Indri indri
ATGTCTCTGGAAGGCTACACGAGACTCAGCAGCAACAGTTGTCTTTGGGGAAAGTAAACTGGATGGGTAAAGGACAAGATACAGATTCACTTTTTATCATATACCTTTTTACAACTTTGAATTCTATACAATGTACTATACTTAAACAATAAATGAACTTACCTTTGGGAATGCAGGCACATTCTGAGATATTACGGGTTCAGTTCCAAACCACTGCAATAAAGCAAATATCGCAATAAGGCAAGTCACACAAATTTTTTGGATTCCCAGTGCATATAAAAGTTGTGCTTATGCTATACTGTAGTCTATTAAGTCTGCAATAGCATTTTGTCTTTAAAAAGTAAACATCTTAATTTAAAAATACTATATTGCTAAAAAAATATTCTAAGATCATCTGAGCCTTCAGCAAGTTGTAATATTTTTTGCTGGTGGAGGGTTTTGCCTCTATGTTGATGGCTGCTATGGTCAGGGTGGTGGTTGGTAAAGGTTGTAGTGGCTGTGGCAATTTCTTAAAATAAGACAACAATGACATTTACTGCATTGATCGATTCTTCCTTTCACTAAAGATTGCTCTGTTGTATGTGATGCTGTTTGACAGCATTTTACCCACAGTAGAACTTCTTTCAAAACTGAAGTCAGTCCTCTCAAACTCTGCCACTGATTTATCAACTGTTTATGTAATATTCTAAATCCTTTGTTTTCATGTCAATAATGTTCACAGCATCTTCTCCAGAAGTAGATTCCATCTGAAGAAACTACTTTCTTTGCTTGTTCATAAGAAGCAACTCCTCATCCATTAATGTTTCATCATGTGATTGCGGCTATTTAGTCACATCTTTAGGCTCCACTTCTAGTTGTCTTGCTTTTTCCTCTCCATCTGCAATTACTTTCTTCACTGAAGTCTTGAACCCCTCAAGGTCATCTATGATGATTGGAATCAACTTCTTCCAAATACCCATTAATGTTGATATTTTGACCTCTCCCATAAAACATAAATGTTCTTGATAACATCTAAAATGGTGAATCCTTTCCAGAATGTTTTCAATTTACTTTGCCCAGATCTATCAGAGGAATCACTGTCTATGGTAGTTGTAGCCTTGGAAAATTTATTTCTTAAATAATAAGACTCAAAAGTCAAAATTACTTCCTGATCCCTGGGCTGCAAAATAGATGCTGTGTTAGCAGGCGTGAAAACATTAAGACAGTACACCTCCATCAGAGCTATTGGAAGACCAGGTGCATTGTTGATGAGCAGTAATATTTTGAAAGAAATCTATTTTTCTAAGCAGTAGGTCTCAATAGTGGGCTTAAAATATTTAGTGAACTGTGCTATAAACAGATGTGCTGTCATCCAGGCTTTATTGTTCCATTTATAGAGCACAAGCAGAGTAGATTTAGTATAATTCTCTAGGGCCCTAGGATTTTCACAGTAGTTCTTTAGGGCCCTAGAATTTTCAGAATAGTAAATGAGCATTGGCTTCAACTTAAGGTCACAAGCTAGTCAGCTCCTAAGAAGAGAGTCAGTCTGTCCTTTGAATCTTTGAAACCAGGGATTGATTTCTGTTTTCTAGCTATAGAAGTCCTAGATAGCATTTTCTTTCAATAGAAGGCTATTTCATCTTCATTGAAAATCTGTTATTTAGTATAGCCATGAAGTACAGCTATTATCTTAACTAAATCTGGATAACTTGCTGCAGCTTCTACATAAAAAACCACGTGTTTCACTTTGCACTTTAATATTCTGGAGATGGCTTCTTCCCTTAAACTTCATGAACCACTCTCTGCTAGCTTCGCACTTTCTTCTATAGCTTCTTCATCTCTTTCTGCCTTCATAGAATTGAAGAGAGGGCCTTGCTCTGGATTAGGTTTTGGCTTAAGGAAATGTGGCTGGTTTGATCTCCTATTCAGACCACTAAAACTTTCTCCATATCAGCAATAAAGCTGTTTTGCTTTCTTATCAGTCATATGTTCACTGGAGTAGAACTTTTAATTTTCTTCAAGAACTTTTTCTTTGCATTCACGACTTAGCTAACTCTTTGGTGCAAGAGGCCTAGCATTTGGTCAATCTCAGCTTTCAACATGTCTTCCATACTAAACTTAATCATTTCTAGCTTTTCATTTAAAGTGAGAGACATGCAACTCCTTTCATTTGAACACTTGGAGACTATTTTAGGGTTATGAATTGGCCTAATTTCAACATTGTGGAGTCTCAGAAAATAGGGAGGCCCAAGGAGAAGGAAAGAGACGGGGCAGTGGTCGATCAGTGGAGCAGTCAGAATACACACATTCACTGGTTGCTTTCACCTTCTTACATGAATGCAATTGATAATGCCCCACAGTGATTATAGTAGTAACATCAAATGTCACTGACCACAGATCACCATGAAATATATAATAATAAAGACATAATAATAGAGATATAATAATTGTGAGAATTACCAAAATGTGACATAGACACACGCTGTTGGAAAAATGGCACTCATAGACTTGGTTGCCATGGACAACACACTATGCACCAAGTGCAATAAAACGAGGTGTGCCTGTAATAATTTTTCCCATGTAGCAATCAACTCCCCAAGGCATCAATGTTATATTCTGTGGAAAGGGGATATAACATCTCCCCTTCTTCTACTGGGTCCTTGTGAAAATGAAATTAAACAATGGCTGTAAATGTGCTTTATAAACAAGAAAGTAGCACATACATGCACGGTGAAATATTTATTATTTATAGCTGTTGCATCTGGAGGTAGGGCAGATTAATAGTTAAGAACCCACGTATCGGCCAGGCGTAGTGGCTCTCGCCTGTAATCCTAACACTCAGGGAGACCAAGGCGGGTGGATCGTTCAAGGTCGGGAGTTCGAGACCAGCATGAGAAAGAGCGAAATCCCGTTTCTACTAAAAATAGAAAGAAATTATCTGGACAACTGAAAAAAAAAAATATATATATAGAAAAAATTAGCCAGGCATGGTGGCGCATGCCTGTAGTCCCAGCTACTCGGGAGGATGAGGCAGGAGGATCGCTTGAGCCCAGGAGTTTGAGGTTGCTGTGAGCTAGGCTGACGCCAGGGCAATAGAGCCAGACTCTGTCTCAAAACAAAACAACAAAAAAGAACCCACGTATCAGAGCTGGCCTGTTGCAGACCAGCCAGAACATTTCCAGTTACTTTTCCATCTTACTACCTGTGTGTTCTAACAGAACGCAAACGCAAATCAATACTAGGCTCAAAGTAATTTAGACAGCAAATCTGGCATATTAAAAATTGTTACATAGAAATTAAAGGTCCACTTGGGGCACACACTTTTAATAATTCATAGTATTATTTTCTTAAATCTGTACAATTTATTAGGGAATAAAACCTAAAATAAGGAATTTATTTTCCTCTTTTTTTTTTAACCTTTCTAAGACAATTTTGGAGTTATTTGACCCTGGATGCTGTCCAGTTGACATTAACAGCTTCTGTAAATGTTGTACAATTAGAATTGATCAGAATAATGACCTTACATACAATAAAATCCTCAAACACTAAATAAGATTTAATTAAATCATGTCAAATATGTTTTGATGACTCAATAATGCAGACAAATGTATTCTCAAGTCATTTCTAATAGTAAATTTTAAAATGAAAAGAAAGTCCAGGTTAAGCTTGAGCTAAGCTAAACCATCCAGTTTCATTAAAAACAGATTTATCGAGCTTTAGTTCAGAGGCAAATATAAAAGATTGTTGGATTATATCCACTCTAGTGATTGTTTATAACCACTGAAATGGATGGATAAGTAAGAGATGGAAACATTTAAGAGACATGAAGAAAGACAGGTCTATCGACACAATGGAATACAGCACCCAGTGTTTATAAAAAATAATAATGCAGCCTTTTGGCAATATGAAATGTGATCAAACATAGATTAGTGATTGGTAAAATGAATATTTTATAATATCATTATAACCATCTTGAAAGTTTATGGAAAATTCATCACTTTATCTAAGGATGCTTTAAATACAGAATCCACAAAGTTATGAAAACTAGAGATAAAATGTGGAGAGTCATATGGGTATTTTCCCCAACGATGACTCCAATATTGAAGTGGAAGATGCCACACACATAGCTGACTCTTAGATCCTGAGGTAAGGCAGCTATGAGCAAAAATGTAGGTATATATAAACCTGAGCTCAACAGTAATGGACTGGAGAAATAGATTTTGAGTGGCAAATTCTTTAGGTAGCTCAAGACAGAAGACTTTCCTGTTTACAAGTAGAGGCGCTAAAGCAAAGAACTGCTTCACCAATGCAAAATCTAATTAATTCTTTGGGTAATTGTTCTAAGGCAAAGAAGATAAAGGGCACTAGTTCAAGAGGAGTGCCCTAAGGATAAAAGAAATATACCAAAACAAAAACTTCTTGGGGAGAAAAACGGTAAACAAATAGCCATCACTCTGGGACACATTCTTGCTGAAGTGGGTGACAGTAGAAGTTATGAATAACATGAGGCATTTCCACTAATTAATTGCCACATAATAACTAAGCAGTTTATATTCTGGAAATGAAATTTCTGAAACCAAATACAGTTCCAGAATTTGCCTCATGAGCAAGAGAGTCTGTTGAAGTGCTCTCTAGTCCCAGTTGTGGGAGAAATGATAGCTAGTGCCTGAAGGCAGAATTTTAGGGCTTGAAGCTTCTACAATTTGGAGTTTCTCTCAGTACGTAAGAAAAATACAAAATTAGTCATACAAAACTAGATATAAGAGAGGACTTTTATTTGGAAGGAGAAATGAAATCACAACAAATTACACAATATTTCATTAATATTCTAACATACATCTGACCCTACACTTTTTTGTCAAGATGTCAGAAAAAAAAATTCAGTAGGCACGCCATGGAAACCACTCCTAAACCAGGATGGGGAAGCCATAATTCATAATTTAATCAGATACTTGAAGGTGACTTTGAGCCACATAAACCCACACTAAGTTTACTGCCAACTTCATCTCCTTGAGCAGATCCCACACTCAGTCAGTGACACCTCAAAGTCATTCAACAGGACAGGAGAAGTTATGGAGTGCAAGTCAGAGTTCAGAGATAGTGGTCTTAAACAACCGAAGTCAAAGAGTCTGATTTTTGCAAATTTTACGAAATCAACATTGTGATGAGCACATCGCTGGACTCCTCCCAGAACCTTGCGAGGGGCCCGAGCAAGCGAGGGGTCCTGCAGTGAGGCTCAGCTTCATTCGCTTCACCGTAAGTTTGCCTCTGCAGATCGGTGTTGCTTCTCAACTGGACACAGGTTGCCAGAGACAGGAAGCAAAAATAGTCTGGGCCAGACTTTACGTTTTCATTAGAAATGATTAGGAAGTTACAATATAATTTACTTCCAGCTCTTTGACCTCTGCTTTATATTTGTAAAACTTACCAAAAGTAAGAATTCTAACAGATGCTTAAAAATATTTAAGGGAAAATTTTGCTCGTTGATTTCTTTGAGGATCCCAGATTCTTTCACAGAAATATTAACGGAATTTCAGCACCAAAGATTCAGAATTTCTATGCCATGTATGGTATTGACTTGAAGGATGAATCTTGAAGGTTTCTCTACCCAAGAAAAATCTGCCCTGTAATAGTATTAACCTTCTCTTTCGGACACTCATCATTATAGAATAAAAGAATGATTCAAGGCCATTCCTCCATTAAAATTCAAAGCCCTCTCTAGCCGAGGCTAAGAAATTTGGCGACATTATTATCAATTAGAAAACTCGTTGAGAGTCAGTGTTTTAGAGCAGAAAGTCACCAAGCATGTATCCGAGAGAATATTAACCAGGAAAGCTATGTTCTGAAGTTTTGAGGCAGAACAGAGATAATGAATATAGATAGAAGAAAATGATCTCTTCCAGGAAGGGTTTCTGCATAAGAAGACAAGCCGTGATTGGGCATTCAGTGAAGGGTGGGAAGTGGAGCATATTGGCAGCTACAATTCTGAAGAAGTAAGAAAAATGGAGAAGGAAGCGATAGAGGGGTGCTAAGGTAATATACATAGTTGCTTTATTGTACAGTTTTGCCAAGGGCCTGCCTTGGCCGATGCATGTGCACACGTGTCAAGCCTTCAGGGCTAAGCCATGTGCGATGGACTGGAGAGGTCAACAGTAAACTCCAGGGGGTGAGCAGGTCCCTTTTTGTGCCAGCCGCTTCCGGAAATTTGACAGAGGAGTCTTTCAGGTGGCAACCCTATGCCAGTATTTCCCAAAAGCATATACATGCACCACAACTGGTAGGTGAGATGCTATGATTTGAGTAGCCATTTCTATTTCATGCTTTCGTTTCTCATCTTATTTATCTTAATGTGATAAAGGAAAAAATATCAACCTAGTGAGTTTATAGATATTATAAAGTTATGAAGTTACCCTTTTAAGCAAATGACATAAATGAAAAGTGGGTCAATTTAGAAATAATTAATAATATTTTAAATAGGTGATACTGAGATGTGACAAGAATTGTAAAGGTGGAATGGGAATAATGAAACCTGGAAAATATATTCATATATAAGACTCTTCTTCTCCTAAGAGTATAGAGAAGAGGCCATTTTGCAAAAGACTACAAGAGACAGAATATACTTTGCATTAAAGGAAACTTGTACTCAAATTCCTAAAATCTTAATGAAATAAAAGTGGATAGAAAACTCAAAATTTGGGTAAGTTCTTTCTCTAAGTTTTAAGTCTTATTGCGGCTCATGCTCCCCATTTTTACTCATGAGGAGCTTGAGGTGTAGAGTAATTAGGTTAATTCCTAAGGTGCCAGAGACGGAGTTAAGATTTGAATGCAGACCTGTTATCTCCAAATTCCATGGTCAAAATTCCATGGTGACTATTACTCTAGCGTTGGTTCAAGACATTCTGGTAAAAACTGAAAAAGCAGAGAATCAGCACAGTCAGGAAAATAGGAAATGCCTCAAGCACAAGTAGAACATTTACTTCCACAGCTATTCCTGGCTAAAATTTTACCAATTCCAAGAGGGGAAAAGTTGTTAACACCAAATCTACACATCAGCGAGGATATTTAAACAGAAAATGTGATAAGAAAAATTTATGCATATATACTCATATATGTGTATGTATGTACACATTCTTCCATTAAATGCACATATGAATTGGGAGTTTATTGATAAGAATCAACATTACATTATGCCATAGTGGTTAGGAATGAGAAGTCTTACCCATTACCTCCTGGACTCAAATCCTTACCAGCTATGTGACTTTGGGCAAATTTTTCAACTTCTCAAAGTATCAGCTTCCTCAAAACAGGGATAATAATAACAGCTATCTTGTAGGGTTGCTGTGAGGATTAATGGAGGTAATGTTCAAAACATGCTGAAACTGTGCCTGGAATATAATAAATGATAAACAGCTGTGAGAAGTTGTTATTACTGTCCATTTGATGGTGCAATTTAAAATATACTCAAATGCACAGAAGTTTCACTCTTTATTGACTCAATAGTTAATCTGTCTCTGTATTAATATTATGAGCTAGAAGACTAAAATTATTTTCAAACCAGCATTTGACAAAAGAATTGAAAAATGTGTCCAAACAGTTTTGATAATATGGGCACTTACTATGTAGAGGAGACCCTTGCCTGACAACTTGCCCTTGCTTCGGGGGACGAAGGAAGTGAATGTTCTATTATGTCTGAGACCTTTCCTGATGTTTTGCCCATACTGAAACTGGTTTATCAACTTGTACAGAACGTCGGTGCTACACAGAAGTGAGCAGGGGCCACTGGAAGCACAGAAAAGGAACTCCTAGCCCAATCTTAGATGGGATTAAGTCTGAATCCAAAAGGATGCCAGGTAAAATAGCAAAGAGGGAGGCAGAGCTTGTCCAGGCAGGTGCCTTTTGTATGCAAATACCTACAGGTAAGAAAATGCTGCTCATTCCTGGAACTGCACGTCCTCTAGTATAATCTGATCTTAAAGTACAGTAAATCCTCATTTAACATAGTTGATAAGTTCTTGGAAACTGTGACTTTAAGGGAAACAACATATAATGAAACCAATTTGACCATAGACTAATTGTTATAAACAAGAGTTAAGTTCCTAAGGCATATTTATGGTCACAAAAACACCATCAAACTTCTAAATAAAGACTGAAACACTTCCAATAACATTAAACATTGAAATAAATGTGAGCTATGCTTATATTTATGAAAGATGAATAAACCATTAAGATAATGATTTACCTGCTTATTCCAGCTCAGGGTGGAGGGTGGCTGGAGTCTCTCCCAGCAGCTCAGGGCACCAGGGAGAAACTAACTCTAGACAGGGCACCCTCCCCATTTTAGGACGCATTCACACACACCCACACTCACTCAGACTGGGACTGTTTAGACACACCAGTTCACCTAACGTGCATAGCTTTGGAATGTGGGAGAAAACCCATGCAGACAATAGAAAGAATTTACAGACTGTGCTCAGATCGTGGCCCTGACATGAATCAATTTTTTTTTCTCACCAATGTTATAATGAAATGACGTTGAACAAAATGATGTTATTCAAGCACCAGCTATACAAAATGGGGAGCTGAGAGACTGAATGTGGTCAGGCTGTATTAATAATAGGGTCTGTGTGTCTTGCTAAGGATTTCAGACTTTATCCTGAGGGAAGTTGGGAGCAACTAGAGGGCTTTACACCGGGGAATTGCATGGCCATTTTTGCTAAGAAACTGCCAGCATCTATGTGATAGGAAATCTTAATCTGGAGTCCATGGACACTTCCTGAAATTCAGTGGGTCTATGAACTAAGATAGCAGGTAAAAGGTAAAAAAAAAAAAAAAAAAAAAAAAAAAAAAAAAAAAAAACACTATTTATTTTTACAAAACAATTTAACATATTACTAAAGAAGCACATATTTCTATATCACAAATTTGTTTATAATATATAGGTAACCATTTTAATATAATTGATTTTCTCTGTAATCCTTTGTATTTTATGTTAGGCTTTAAACAAATTATTACAACAAGGGGTCCACAGGCTTCTCCAGACAGCCAAAGGGGTCTATGGCACAGAAAAAGGTTAGGAACCCCTAAGGAAAGTAAGGAAGGGTTATAGGTATACCAACAAAGACTGCAGATTCTTCACAGCATATTCTAGGAGAGTGGCTGAGAGTTCAAGTACAAACCACATGTCCCAAGGAGGTGGTAATTAAACTGGCCTAATTAAAAACTCCTAGTACTGATATCTCTCATGCTTGTTTTATTGCATTTGCTAGAAAGAAAGTTCATAATATTAGATTGTCTCTTTCCAAACCAGTTTCCTGGCAACCCTGAGGGCACAAACCCTGCATGTTATTTTAGGTTGCTTCTCTGCATGCACAATGTCATAGTGAATGTTTTCTGGGGCGCTTCCCAGATCCACTCCTCCTCCTTCTGGCAAAAACGACCAATAGCAACCAATGGATTTGGCCAATCGGATGCACCTCTTACCCGCTCTCGATATGGGGGAAGAGCCACACACCCAAACACATATACCAAGGCTAAAGCAATCGTGTCACATTCCACCAACAATATGACCTGAGCTTGTCCAAATAGAGTAACTCTCAAGATTTGGCAGAAATCCATTGACAAGATTCTAATTGTTTCCACTGGATTTGAACCTGAGTGCCTGTGAGAATGGAGCTCCTGCAATCATTTTTGCCACTAAGAAGATAACATGCGGAAAGCAAAGGCAAGGACTGGGGAGAAACTGAGTCCTGGTGACACTATTTGATCCCTGAAGACAGAGCTAATACTGGACTATTTAAATTCATAAGCCATGTGTGTTTTTTTTTAATTAAAAAAAAAAAAGACTTACAGAGTGATTTTAATCTTTTTATTGCTAGATAGAAAGAATCCTAATAGAAATACCCAATGCTCACGAATTTTATGAAAAAAACCCCTGTGTAGTTTATAGCATACTGTGGATTCATTTCTTCCCAATTAATTTGTTGAATGCATAAAGTTTCAGGAAAACAGCCCCTTCCTCTAGTGTTAAACAGGGGGTATCAATGTATTGAATACATGAAGCTATGTTAATCATGTCTTTGGTGTCCTCATTGCATTAACAACTTTCCTTAGGCAGAATATTGCCAAGTATACGCCATGAATCACCCACAGCTGAACCACATGGCGTTAAGCTAACAGTAGACATCCCTGGGTTCCAAGCCAAATATATTGAGTTAAATCTCTAGGGGGAAAGGTGAGGCCTAAGAATCTGTATTTTTCTTAAACACCTGTTGATTTTCACACACAAAAGGGTCTAAGAACCTTTTCCTTTGATGGCTACTAACGCTACAGGGGTATGAGTAGTGATGCCATGACGGTACCTAGGACTGCACTGTGCTAATTATTCACGAGGTATTTTTTGTATTTTTTACTTGGTCATGTTATTGTTTGGGGGGTTTGCACTGCCATTTATCATGCTCGAACTGTACCATGTGCCATCATCTCTGAAGCTCTTAGTACAAAAACAGATTCCCAGGACTTTTCTGGATTCAGTTCATGTAGTGGGAGCCCTGAAAATCCACATTTTCATTTTTTACCAAGTTTCCCAGGTAACTCTGATGCATCCTGGAGTTTTAAAAACGATTGAACTGGAGAGATCAAGAAAAACTGAATTCTAAGCAGAATAGAAAGAGAAAATTAAGCCTGAAATCTTTGAATTCCCTTTTCACTTGATCAATCCAGGAGACATCTTCACTTTTCCCTATTTGCAGTAGGTTTTTTCTCTTTTTAGCAAACCGCATTTCACCCCCATTGTGTTTAGAATTCATGGTGCTCTTCATGTAGAACAATTTGAGCCACTTGCAGGCACCAACCGGATTTAATTAGGAATATCCTGAAGGAAAAGACTTGGACACTCTTATGGGCATTGCTGTGTGCACATCCTGTCACTACCCAGCGGGGCTTAATGCTTGATGAATTTTAGGATATTTTTAAAGTGGGAAATTGAGCGTACAATTGAAAATGCGGAAATGCGGCTGCATTTATGAAATAAACTCACTGTAAGCTCTGAATTCCATTTTTGTCCCTGAGCCAAAATTGAGTTTGAGTTATGCACACGTTTCAGAAATAGAAAAACTATTATTTATCTCTTTTCCGATATGGGTTTTGGCATCTTCTTCAAACTAGCTGTAGAAATTGAGCTGCGTATAGGTAAGCAGAGATGCTGCCATTTCTCATGAAATTTTTGACAATAGCTTCAGGTAAAAATGAGAACTTTTCCTACACTGTAAACTGTCCACTATTGGGTGGGGAGAGGGAACTGCATTTCTACAAATTTATTATTCTGCCAGATGGACAGTTTCCTTAGTTTGTTAATTCAAAGAATTTCCCTATTTTTCCTGTAGAGAAAGTAGATTGATA
Source organism: Indri indri (assembly GCA_004363605.1). Classification (NCBI taxonomy): domain Eukaryota; kingdom Metazoa; phylum Chordata; class Mammalia; order Primates; family Indriidae; genus Indri; species Indri indri. Next base: position 11,377 of record RJWJ010031690.1, read on the forward strand.
AGAGAGAGGGAGAAAGTGAGAGAAAGAAAGAGAGGTGAATTTTGTTTAATCCATTACCTGTGAGGGCTGTCCAGAGAGTATCCCTCATATATCAAGTAGGAAGCCATAAGAAAAATATACAGTATATATTATAACTATGTCTATTATTTCTTTTAATGAACAAATCTGAAAAGGAAAAATCATTTAAGGTAGTATTTCCATTTCTTTCAATGCATGTTTTAAAAAGTTAATACTTGTCCATTTAAAAAAAATTCACACAGGTAAAAAGAAGACAAAAGGATTTGACCTCAATTTTTTTCTCACAAAAAGGAGTTTTAGTATTTTACAGGGTACATATATTGTCCTTAAGATAAACTTCTAAAACAATATTTAGAAAGAAAGCTCACAGAACATTTCATTTCCACTTAATCCAATAAATAAGCAAGCCAGCACAACCAGGTTGGCTGGAACACCTTCCTATTCATGGTGACAGTAATTAACTATGTCAACTGTGTCAACGTTTGGCTGAAGCAAGAGCCTACGTAGGCCTTTGTGTTGCCTTAATGGTTTATTTGATATACAAACACATTAGGTGTGTGTTCTCATTAGGAGCAATTAGCACATAGGAAACACTATATGCTTTGTTCAAACTTTTATATCTTTTCCCAAGCCATGTGTTATTTTAATCACCTGTTATCAATCAGGGTTTGATCAGAGGAGGACCGTTATGAGCTATGTATGGAGATAGGACCTCACACAAATGCGGGAGCTGGTGGGGAGGTCAGTGCAAGGCTGTGGCTTCCACATCTGGTTTGGGGGCCTCACTTGCTGCAGGCCAGCCAGGTCGGCCTCCAGGGGAAGAAAGCCAGATGTGAAGTGGAGGATCAAGGACAAACTGAAACTCGCAAAGATGAGCTAGAATCTACCAAGATGAATGACTCTTGCTTTCATTAGGAATGTCTGGTGTGCGACGTGTGTAACAAAACACAGGTTCTCTGACAGAGGAGACAATGCTTATCATGGGACTTTTCCCAGTGATCATGGACTCTGCTTCTGAATCCTTCTAAACACAGGTATCTAGGTAGTCATTTCCAGTCAAGTGGAGTTGATCTAAGAGAAGAAACCTCTTTGCTATCTCTTGCGTCAATACAGTCCTCAAGAAATAGGTACACTTTCATAGGCCTCCCTATTCTCTTGATCTCACTCCTTGTCAACTTTATGATTTAAAGAGGCTTTGAGGGTAATTAGTTATGACTTAGAGCGTTGCTTTTTATAGGGAAAATGAATTTCAAGGTTCACCAGATCAACTTACGAATTCATTCTTGGTAGTTTCCCAAGAGAAAGTAACTGTTTGTATTACCAGTAACAATAATAAAACCCACTCTTTGAAAGATTATCTACATTTATTTTTATTTGTTCTAAACTCACATACTTTGAGTTCATGTAAACTTTCTCAAAACATTAGTCATTAGCCCTTGAACAGGAGATAAAAGTCAAAAGGGGTTGTGCTTTGAAAACAAAACAGACTGAGGGCGACCTGGACGTTGCCTTCATACGGCCTCTGTGGGAAGCCCTCTGTCTGTACCGAGTTCAGAAATTACACAGCACATGGGTTTCCTTTTCTTTCTGCTCTTATTCAAAGCCAGCCCAGACCTGCCTATCTCCACTCTACTCCTTTGATCTGAATTCTGTCCATTTGGGTACAGCTGAGTGAATATAGTTCATCTCCTCTAGAGTGATCCTTCATCTCTCATTTTTCCCTCAAATCTTCTCTGTATCAAAGATCTTGCTTTTCTTTAAGAATTCCTCTTTTATCAGATAACGTTATTTTTCACACATCCATATACTGATTGTTTTTCTCTAGAAGCATTCTGGCTTCTTCATATTTCTTTCTGAGTTGTGACAACATGCTATATCTGGGACAAAATTAACCCAGCCTATCACCACACTTGTTCTGGAATATATACTTCTACGATAGCCTTAAAATAAAAAAGAATTTCCTTCATTTTTTATGTATCCATATCATAATACTTCCTTGTATTGATCTTGTGGTCAATTAAACTCCTTAAGACTTCCCATACAGGGTGCTTTAAGCCACAGGGCCATTCCTGTAATTGCACAGTTGGACTATTTAGACTCAGGAATTAGTCATTACGTTTGTCATTTTTATTGTTTACCGGTCTCAAAAATGTAAGGGGAATGAGTTGAGTCCTCCCTGAATGTTTAGTTGAATTTATAATCACTGTAAGCAATAGTTACTACCTTGTCTGAGTGCTTACAAGTCAACCTTGGAAAAACATTATTTTGGATTTTATCTAGCCTAGTGGCAAGTTTACTTGTATGTCCAGTGTCACGTGTCCAGATTGTTAAAGGATGGTAAGCTCCACGCAAAGGTAGGGATTTTTATCTGCTTTGGTCACTGATGTATCTCCAGTAGCAGACCCTTACTCATATCTGTAGAATGAATTAATTAATATGCCAGGCACTTTCCATACACTAAATATTTGGTCTTTTTAATACCCTTGAGAGGTAAGTGCTGTTTTTATTCCATTTTACAAATGGGGAAGTGAGGCACCTATTGTCAAATTCCAGAGTGAATATTGACTGGTTGCTGGAAATTAATTAGCTTTAACATATATACAGAAAATAAGAAACCATGGCCCAGAAAAGGAATAACCCAATTTCCTAAAAGTGATTAAGTTTTCTTTATATACAGAGTATAGCTATTCATTCACTCAATCAACATGTTTTGAGCACTTTTTGTGTGTCAAGAACTGTACTGGGTGCTAGCAGGAATTGAGACATGAAGGATAGGCTTTGACCCCAAATAGCTGTCAATCATGCTCAAAAAAACAAGAATAACAAAAACATGTAATAAGTAAGGTAAGCAGAAACTGTGGAGATGAAGGGCCATTCTTGTGGTCATGTAAGTGTTGAAATAAACATGATCCAAAAGCACAGATGATTATAAAATGGAGAAATGAGCAAAGGCCTAAACAGAGGTTATAATAAGTGAATTAGATTGCAAAATGTAATGTGATAGGAACCCTACCGAACTGCTTAAAAGCTGAGGGGTTGGGTGCCATTATAAGCCTTGGATCAGGATTTATGAGCAAGAGTCCATATTGCTGAGAAAGCCACTGATGCTTTATTGTCTCATAAATAAGAGTGTGGCTTATCATATATGTACAAAATGAAGGCTATTCCTCACTCTTGAGGAGGGAATTAATTAATTGAAGTCAAGCAAGGTTTTCAATTGGTCTAGTATGATTAGTTACAATTTGTATCTATTCTCCATCCTTGATCTCAAAGAAACTTTTTTGTCAGAGGACATTCCAGGTTATGAAAATCTTTTTTGGATATATTTTTCATTCAGACTATTTTCTTTTGTCATTCAGATCAACAATGCACTCAAACGAATGATCCCTTAGAAGAGTTTGGGCCCTGACAGTCTAAAGATAAAGCTCTATTAGTTGTAGTAGTCTATGAAGCCTGTGTCAAATACTTAATGCACATTTACTACCACATGGTTGGCATTTGTTATTATATACTCCTTAATTATTTGCCTCAATTGACTTCTCTAGTAAGAGTAAGCATGTGATATCAGACAGCAGGCTTAATTTCAGTCTCAAGAGACGTTGGAAAGATGCTTCACCAAATGATAAAAATCAGATATAAAATATTATTTTAGACTATTCTATTCTTTAGATAGTACATTAATATCAACTCCTATGACTATTTGTAATTCTAACTGGCAATGTAATGGTAAATGCCAATTCTTTCTCTCTTAATTTTAGCCAGAAACTGATTTTTATCCTCCCCGCTTATACCCTCAGACTCGCTAAGGATAGAAGTAATTTTGGCCTCCTTGGTTTTTAGTGAGGAAGCCACTGTTAATCTTACTGTGAATCCCTTATACTTCTTGACTCATTTTCCTCTTGCTGCTTTGAAGATTCTCTGTTTTTGACTTAACAGTTTGACTATAATGTGTCTAGTCTCAGATCCCTTTGAGTTTATTACACTTGGAGTTTTTTGACCTTCTTATATGTATAGATTCATGTATTTTATCAAATTTAGAAAGTTTTTGGCCATTATGTATTCAAATATTCTTTCTTTCCTTTTTTCTCTCCTCTACTTCTGGAACTCCAGTTATGCATATGTTGGACCACTTGATGATGTTCCACGGATCTCCACAGCCCTGTTTATTTTTCTTCATTTTTGTTTCTTTTGTTCTTAGACTGGATAATCCCAATTGACCTATCTTCAAGTTCACTGATTCTTTTGCTAACTCAGATTTGTTGTTAAGCCTCTGTAGTGGATTTTTCATTTCAATTGTTCAATTTTCAATTCCAGATTTCCTATTTAGTTTTTTTAGATATATAACTTGCTTCTCTTATTTGCAGAGACATTATACTTTCCTTTAATTTTTTAGATGTGTTTTCTTTTAGTTCTTTGAATATATTTATAAGTCCAATATATTTATAAGTCCAATGTCTGAGCTTCCTCAGGGATATTTTCTATTGACCACTTTATTTCCTATTTATGGAGCATATTTTCTTGTTTCTTTTTGTGTTTTATAATTTTTTGTTAAACAATGGATGATTTAAATAATTTAATGTTACATGTCTTGAAATCATATTCATCCATTCTCAGGATTTTTTGTTCCTTCTGGAAGTTGTTGCTGTTTTTGTAGCAGATTTTTATTTAATGACTTTCCTAAACTACTTAGGTAAAGTCTATATTCTTTGTCATGTGTCACTGAAGTCTCAGCTCAATTAACTTAGTGGTAGGCTAATCATTGGAGAGAGAGTTTCTTAACTGTCTTGGATGAACAAGTCTCACCCTTTGCCAAGGTAGTCTATGTGTGCTGGGGCACAACTTAAAAGCTTGTCAGTTAACAACTCTGCCTTAGCCCTCACTTCCTCCTTGTGCAGAGCTTCAAGATCAGCCAGAGGTGAGAGATTAGGGCCTTCTCAAGTCTTTCCTGGGCATGTATACAGCCTTGCATATAAGCATGACCTTCTAGATCATCCACAATATGTCAGAGATTTTCAAAGCTCCAAATAACATTTCATTTCTTAGTTTTCCTTTTTAAATTTTCTAGCCAACTTTTTGTTTATCACAACTGATATTGCTGCCTTAGGCAGCTACAAAGTTAAACAATTACTCTTGATTATTTTCAACAAACACTCTGAGATAAGTCTTTTCCCATTGAATAAGCTCTGAGTCAGTCAAATAAATGAAAACCTTGAAAATGGAGCTTTTCCAGGGAGCCATCAAGCAGGTCAAATAGTAACAATTCTCTGGGCATGTGATTTTATTGGGGAGCTCCAAATTCATTCTGCCCCACCTATTGTTGCTAGGCCAGTAGTTTTCATATTCCATGTTTGTAAAGCTGCTGACTTGCAAGGCTATCAAAAAGCTGGAGGTAGGGGGATGTAAATAGGATGAGGAAAAATCCATAAAGTTTTGCTATTCTTAACAAGATTCAGCTTTCCTTGTTGAATAAACATTTCTCTTACTGTTGTAAGACTTTGGTTAATTTCCTGAGCTCTAAAAAAGTTCAGTTTTATTGCATTTGTGAATATATTTCTTGCCTTTTTGGAGAAGCAGATTTTTGGAGGGCCTCACTGTGCCATTCCAGAAGTGCTTCTTCTGGTTCACTTTTTTTATTTTTGCCTTATATCATTTTTTTCATTGCTGTTGGCATATGGCTTTCTTATGCCTCTTGCTTAACTAATACTTTCATCATCACTTCATGTAAAAGTTAGTGAATTTAATCTATAAAAAATGCCATGTATACTGATATCATGAGCTCTCATATGGCTCTGGTAGAGTTCATAATAAACATAGATTTTTTTTATAGTCATAATGTTAAGTTTCCAGAAAAGAGTTTTACAATAGAATAATGAGAGACAGCAAGGTAAAAAAAAAAAAAAAATGAAATTTGCAAAACAAAAGTTAGAACATTCTGCTCTGTTTAAAATAATAATATTAATTTTATTAGAAACATTTATATACATAGGGCAAATCACAAAAGGATAAAATAATTACAATGATTCATCATTATTCTTTCTTAAATAAGAAAATAACACATCAAATGTCATTTTAATTAAATGGAATTAACTATGTGCCAGAGAGACAGAGAGAGAGAAAAAAATAGCACAGGCAGTTCTACTTCTCATGCATGAGGTAAGGATATTAATATGAGTTAGTTCATGTCTTACAGCTATTAATAGTTTAGTGTCTCATTATGCTATATCTGATTCTGGTGTTTAAAAACATACTGCTGGAAAAGTCCATTTTGCAAGACCATTCTCTTTTGTGTGAACATCCTACATGTAAACATACTATTTTAAGACAGAATTATGTACATGATATCAGGTATAGTGGGTTAAGTAGAGTCCCTCAAAATCAATGTCTACCAGGAACCTCACAGTCTGACCTTATTTGGAAATAGGGTCTTTACAAATGTAATTAGTGAAGATGAGGTCATACTAGATTAGAGTGGGCCTTAAATCCAGTGACTGGTGTCCTTATAAGAAGAGAAGAGGACACACAGGGGTGCACACAGGAAAAGGCCTGTGAAGCAGGAAACAGAGGTGGGGGTTATGCAGGTACAAACTCAGGAAAAATAAGGATTGCTGGGAGCCACTAGAACCAAAAAAGAGGAAAGGAAAGATTCTTCCCGGGAGTCTTCAAAGATAGCATGACCCTGACAATACCTTGCTTTTGTACTTCTGGCCTCCAGAATTATGAGATAATAAATTTCTGTTGTTTTACAACGCCCAGTTTGTGGTACTTTGTTACAGCAGCCTTAGGAAACTAACACAACAGGTATTCTATATTTTATGGGAAATTTAAGGAATTTTCAAAAGTAAATTAGAATGGGCGCAATTTGGCACTATTTTCACCTTAGGCACTGATTTAAAACTATCCTCCTACAGCAGTTAGAATGTGACTCCACAATACAAAGTATTTCATAATTCTAAATTCAAAATTTATTTTTAAAAAATTTAAAATATAAGTAATAAAATTTGATCTATGTCATTGGTCATGTAGGGGAGAGAAAAACTTTTTTCCTACCCTCTGAAGGTTTGGTAATTGACTCTATAATATAAACTAACAGTAGACAGAATCCCAGGAGAAAAACACACTTTAATTATGTGCGGATGTACACGAATTCCACAAAATATGAGACTAGAAGAAGAGCCAGATGACTGAAGTTCTTACAGCACCAGAATAGGGGCTTGAGGCTTCTGGGGGGAGGTGGCCACAAACTATGGGAGGGTGTCAGGAGACAATGCGTGGGTGAACAAAGATTGTCTCATTATGTATTAACAGATAAATTTTCTCTCAGGTAATAAACATTGTCTCAAGGAGGAACTGCCAGAATCCTAGATGCTGGCCTGTGACAAAGTCTATCTGGGAGAAGGGACAATATTGACCTTTAGTCTCTTCCTCTAAGATGGTTAATCTTCCCTGGTTGATGAGATTCCAGGGAGGGGACAAATGAGTTACCTTCAGATAAGGGGACTCGGAGATGGCCTCTCCCTGCATTTGCTACTCCCCAACTTTTCACAGTTTAAAGCAATCAAGATAACAAAGTGGCATATTTTGGGGTGGCAGTTCCTTCATTTAGCCCAGGGTTTCTCAACCTAGGCAC
>RJWJ010031691.1:0-19014 GCA_004363605.1 Indri indri
AGCAGACAAATTTCTGTCTGGCAGTATCTTAAATGCATTAAGTTGCATCCTGGGCATGGATAGAGTAATTCTCACTTTTTCCCTTTACCTCCCTTAATAGCATCACTGATTTGCATTTAAATCTGAGTGAATCTAATCTTCTCTTTGCAGTAGAAACCTAATCCTTGTGTGGCAATCTACATGTATAATGAAGTATACATAGAGTGGGTTGTAATACTAGAACCATTATACCCACTCTATGAGAATGTGCCAAAGGAGATGCTCTAGTCTGGGCAAAGGTTGCTTGTGGTCGTTTTCCCCCTTCTCTTAGCTCCTTGTCATTGTCTTCGTATTGTGACCTCTTTCCTCTTTGTAGTAATTTTATGCTGTGAATTTAATGTGTCCTTCATTTAACATGGGTTTAAGCATTTTATAGAGGAATGCTTTAAGGTCTAAGGAAATTAATCTCTAGTAACAGAATAGTGAAGAATATTTCTTCTGGTATTTATACAGTAGGATGTTTGCTGGGCTTTATCTTCCCAATTTAACTGTAATTTTATTGACGTGCATTAAAAGAAACTCTACCAACTTTGGAATCTTTTCTTTGAAATTGCTAAGTATATTTATTTAAATTAAGTATACTACGGCCGTAAGAGATTGATATATCTCATCAAGGGTGCATATTTTAAAATCCATAAAAAAGACATTGATGGAGATATGAGTATATACCAAATCTGAGTTAGGATAATTAGCATAATCGAGCATTACATTTGATTTTGAGCTTCCTGACAACAAAAGCAAAAAGGGAAACTCAATTCACTCAATTCAAACTCAATTCACTATAATTCACCTCTGAAAAAATGTTAGCATAGTATTTCCTCAGGAGAGCCAGTCAGTATTTTTAGATATTAAATATTTAAAAAATATTTTCAGAGATATACAAATTCAAATGCTGATGTTCAGGATGTTTATCACAGTATTATTTATAATAGCAAAAATATAACTAGAAAGTAAACATTGAAGAATAGTGGCATGGTAATAAGCTACATACACCACTATTACTTATAGTGATACATGTTCATATAGCAAAATATCATGACGGCATATAAAATCATGTTGAAAATGACTTTTTCATTCTGTAAAAGTGTTTATGATGACACATATAGAATATGTGTATGTATATATATTCTAGAAAAAAATATCAACAGTATCTTTATTAGGATGGTGGAATCATAGATCACTTTGAATTTTAAATTTTGTATAATTGTATTTTCTCATGAAATCATGTATTAATTTTTGTGTTTTCCCCCCCTTTTTTAAATGAATAATATCCTCCATAGGCCTTTAATGCAAGAGACATTTGACAACCTAATAATATGTGATTCCTTAAACCACGGTTTTACTAAAAAACAGAAATATGTTTCATGAGACCCTTAACAAAATTTGATGGCATAACTTAGTGAAGGCATTTCTTTGCATTGCAAAGCAAGGTAGTAGCCATCTAAGAAACACCAGGTAGATAACTTTAAGCAATTTAATAGATACTCAAACAAATTGGAGTAGTGTTTCTTGAGCTGTAATGTCCATGCATATTACTCGGACATCTTGTTCAAATGTGTATTCTGATTCAGTAGGTCTGGGGTGGGGCCTAAGCTTCTGCATTTCTAACAACATTTCTAGTCCACACACACCTTGCATAGTAAGGACTTAGAACCACATGTAACTTACTGGTTCCCACCCAAGGCTATCCATTAGAATAACCTACAGAACTTTAAAAAGTATAGATTCCAGGACCCCGTCTCAGATCTAGTGAATCACAAATTCTGGAGGAAGAACTTAGAGACATGTAATTTAGACCTCCTCAGTTAACTGGATAAAGTTGGCTCATAGACAGGGTGTGTTAGATTCATTTCCTGAGACAGCCTTATCTGTCACTAATTTCAGTGATATTTTTGATAGGAGCAGCACAGAAGCCCACCTGGGGTGTGGCCTGTCTTGCTCTGGGTAGGAGTTCGCTGAATCTCTTAAATAGCAGGCATTTGGGTGGCAAGCTTGTCCGTGCCATTATAACTCAGAAAGCAGGTTGGTATTGCCACCGCATCTCTGCCCACTGTGGGCCACAGTAGTTTCTAGAATAGGTATTAGTTTTCCATAATTCTCTGTAGATTTGCCCAAATAAATACATTGCCAACTGCATAATATTATCTAACTCTGTCAATGAGTGTATCTAGTAACATAGTCAACACATCTATTATTGAAACAGAGGCATCATTTTTGTAATTTCATTCCCTCCATATTTAACTTCTTTGGTAGAAAATCACACAGGTGATAATGCAGCTGTCTATTCAAAGTGGACAGATTAATTATATTTGCATGAGGTCCAGGTTGGACTCTGATTATGAAAAATACTAAGCAAATACCCACATGAGCTCACCAAGTAAGCTTTTCATGGAAACTGAAAAAAGTGTGAGTTGCCAACGTCAATTTCCTTCGGGATGTCTGGCGCATGAGAGAAGCAATGTGCAACAGCACGGAACATGTCAGTTTGTCCTCCAGTGAGGTCTGACCTGGTGACTAATATATGCTGACCTGCCACTCAGAACTATGCTCATGCTACTGGTAGAAATGTGTGTATCTACATATGCTTGCATTTGAGGGCAGTAAAATCCTGGCTTTTGAGTTTTAATAAGGCATACCTAATTTCCACATAAAAATTGGAGGTTAGCCATGCTAGCATGTGGTGGTCAATTTCCATTTCTTGTGCAAATTTGCTTTCCACAGATGTTGCCTTCCAACAGGTTTATGAGAAGCCCACGTAACTGTGGTGTGTAGGATAATTAATGAACAATTCTCCGATTAATAGTTTAAACAGTGCCTAAGTCATGGGCAAAATCAGTGCCTCTTACCAGGATATGTTCTGTCTGTCAGATTTTATTTTCCTGTTGCCAAAGTCAGACATTGTCCTGCAAAAGGCAGTATGACCTGGCCTCCTGTGGCGATTTCTCTCTATGGTGAATCAAACCTTGATTTCTCTTAGATGCTTTGTGTATTGTAATCCCTGTTATGATAACCTGCTGAGTTAGTGGGTTGTATAAATGCACAGTACAGATGTCCAGGAATGATTACAAGATGAATAATTTTACCTCCTGGCAAAAGATAAGAGTTTGCTGCTTTTTCCCTGGTCTCCTTGCTTCCTTCTCCTTGGCTGCACTCTAGGCGGCTCCCTTTCCCCTTAGCCCCAGGCACAAGCAATTATTCACATCACTCACTGTTAAAGAACTATGAGGTAAGCTTTAAGGCCAAAATGATACTGATGAGCATCATTTAGCTTCCCTTTTGGAGTCCTTTCAAGTTTATTTTTCTCTCCACTGCAGCTGTCCAGCATATGTGGCTTCCCCAGGCCACACAGTGTTCCCTCTTCCATGGGGACCATTTACTGTCATCAGGCTGTGGGGCTCTGAACATTTCCTCCCTGTTCAACCTCTGCTTCTCCCTCTTTCTTCTCTGAGCCATTCTCTTCCCACTTCCTTGATTTTTCTTTCTCTTCCTCTTTCCCAAATTTCCGGGAGAGGCTGAGCCTGGCTCCTCCGGGTCAAATGCATAATGTAATGGCTTACCTCCTGTTTGATTTCAAATCTGGTCCCTGGGGGGATACAGGGTTATTGTTGTGGCCCAGCCTTGTAGCACCACGGGCTCATGGATCAATTTAGCCTTCAAAGCATCCTATGGCCTGTCGATATGAAATTTGAGCAATTACTGGAGTGGGAAGGCTGGAAGCTGCTGGAAAACATTCCCTATTGATTGACGCGTTGCTCTAGAGTATGATGAACTTGTTTAAGAAAAATTGATCTGACAAATTGATTTTTTTTTAATCAGAGAATCTCATGAATGCAATTTAAGTCACAATATTTCTTGCCTTGTAGAGTATTTTTTTTTTTTTTGCACAAGGAGAGTCTGAGGAAAACCAGCCAATAAGAGATGCTGAGAAGAGTTCTGAAGCTTCCCAGCCCTTGCTTGCTCTGTCGTTTTAGAAAAGGTTTTTGTATTAAACTGTTTTTTACAGGTACGGACTCCTCTCCTCTGTGTTTTATGGACTTTGACTCTCTCATAAACCTTCTTCACTGACTCTCCCTTTCTCCCAGTCCCTTGTTCCCCTCTTCAACCTTGGACTTGAGGTTGCCAGCTGGGGACAGGCCCTCTGACATAGCATGTGTTTTCTCATTTATTGCATGGAGAGTAGGTTCTGCAAAATGAGAATCTTAATTATGCCTAGAGGTAGCCCCGTCCCTTCACATCTCTGAGAACTATTTGGGCAGGAATGGTGACAGACTGCACTCTCTGAGCAGCACACATCTGCAGCACATGCTTGGACAACTGCTGCTTGGGGATTGAAGAAGTGCCAAAGATCCTTACCTGGTTCTAGATACCTCCCCCTCCTGCACCTCTGCATCTTGTATGGGGTGACTCTTTCCCTTCTCCCTGCTCTGACCTGGCACTCCCTTATGGACTAGATCAGTAGATTCCAAATATGGATGTTCATCAGCACCACTTTGGGAGTTCCGAATACAGATTGCTGGGCCTCATTCTAGGCCTGTGGAGTCAGAATCAGGGAATGGAGCCTAGGAAATTATAATTGGAAAACCTCCCTAGTTGGGTTCAATGACCAGCCATATTTGCAAACTACCGGATTAGACAACAAAGTTGCATGAGAGAGAGAGAGAAAGAGAGAGAGAGAGAGAGAGAGAGAGAGAGAGAGAGAGAGAGAGAGAGTGTGTGTGTGCATGTTTGTTTGGTAAAGATAGGGTTAGGTAGAAGGATGGAAGGAGAAAATTGTCCCGAAAATGCAATATGCAATGTATCCCTTTCGAATTCCTTCTTAGCACTGTAGTGGAGGGGAACAAACTTTCCTCTATACTTCTGTGTTCAGTGTCTGGGAAGTTAAACTGATAAAAGACAGATTAATAAGAGAATAACAGAGTTTATTAACACACAACAGTGTGCATACATGCAGAGAAACTCAACAAGGAGTAACTCGAAGGGGTGGTTCGAACTTGGGGCTCATCCAGTATCTTAGCAAAGAAAAATAAATTTGTGGAGATGTCACAAGACAAAGGAAAAGGGGTTTAGCCTTTTAAGAGTGGCAAATTGCAGGAAGGTAAATATGTGGGAGGAAACTCATGGAAAGATACGAGTTGTTTTAGTAAGGTTTCTTATGCACACTCCTCTTGGTGCCATCTCTGGGCACCAAGTCTTAAATGAGTCTATGTGATTAAGAGCCTGAAGAGTTGTCCTCCTCTTCCTGGCACAGGAGCCAGAGACACCTTTACAGATGGAAATTTATGTCCTGCTTTTAGGCAAGTGGAAGGAGTCTTGAGAGCTTTTCTGGCATCTGCTGTTTTGGCATCTGCTGTTTCTCAATTGTCTTCAGCTCAAAATAACCCTTCTGCCAAAGTGACATATTTTGGGGTGGCATATTCTGATCCTCTACAGCACTTTGAATTTGAATGTGCCTGTATGGAGAATGGTTGATGAAATGAAGCTGGTTGATACTTAAGTCTAATAGAATAAGAAAGTCTAATAGAATAAGAATAAGAACATCCCGAGGGATGTTCTGAGGGCAGAGAGCACAGGAAACACATTCGGCACATTTCAGAACTGGGTTTAGGAGAAACACTCCTGGCAGGGTTTCAAGGCTGCATCACAAAGGAAAAAAGTACCTGTGCCCCAAAGTTCAGATGGCTCACTCATACTGAAGCCCACACCTAGCTTCCTTGTTACACATGAAAGAAACCCGTTTCTCTCCAGTCTAACAGATTATGTGAAAGTGGAGAACCATACCTGAACCTTTGAACACAAGAACTCAGGAGCTGTCTTTAATAACTTTGCCAAGCCTCACAGAGAAAGTTCTAAAGTGGTCGAACCACGAGGGAATTGCAGGTTGCCTCTGCCAGAATATATCCAGGAAATCTGTTCCCAAATGATTTTTCATTTCGTTATCTCAAAAACCTGCTTCCAAGGGTGGAATTTTTAAGCAAACTTGCTGCTTGCTAGGTGAGTCTGAATAAGCTGAGAGATGAGTAAAAAGAATCTTCTGCAAGTTATTTAGATTGGAGATGTTTCATGGACTTGGAAAATAATCTAAATTTGAGTGTAATCTAGTACAACTTTTAACCACTTAATTCTTCCCTGTTGCTACCTTTTTCCCTGAGCTCCTGCAAAGCAGACTAGACAGTTTGTCACAGTAGTTTTCAATCTTGACTGCACTTTGTAATTGCCTGAGGGAGGCTTTATTAAGTACTTGCTCAGGCCTGGGTCCACTCTCAGGGATGCTGACTGAATTGGTCTGGGGTTCGGTCTGGGCTTTCCTGGAAAAGCTCTCCAGGCGATATTAAATTGTGACCAAATCTGAGAACCCCTGGTTTATTTAGATTCAAAGGTAGCAAATTGAAATTTTGCCAATGTTTGAAATCTGTTTATTTTTTGCCTCCGCATTTCTGGACTTCTGAAGAAGACAATGCAGAACAGAAAAGGGAGGTGTCTTCTGTTTGCCAAATTCGTGATGAAAACAAAGGCCTCTTGTTTCAAGTACTTCTCAGATAGCATGTGGGCTCTCTTCAATACACAGCTCTGCTTTCAGCAAAATTGTTAATTATAGATCATAATAAGCTGTTAGGAGCAAAACACACACATAATTTGAAAGTGAAATGAGGCACAGTACATAGATAAAACAATTGTTTGTTTAAGAGGTGATTAGCAGCAGCAAAACAAGCAAACTGATACTTGAACCTGAAAGAAATTACACCCGTTTGGAATCGTTTTACTCTTTGGTTATTTGTGCATCGCAGCCTAATGCAAAGGTAAAAGTCTGTCACTGTCAGTTTTCTTTTTATTCTGTGTGTGATGTTGGGGAGATATAGTCTATGTCATCTTAGAACTAAGATGATATTAAAAGAATAGCCTGTCAGAAGGAATAAAGAAAGGGAAGTGTCTCCGTTTCTCAAAGGAGCACAACTGAGACTTAAATTGTTCTGAGCTATGATAAATTATAAGGCTTTAAAACCACTGTAATCACTGAATGAACAAAACAGTTTGCCTTCGGTAATTATGCCTTTTTGGTCTCCTTCACTTTTAAGTTCTTTCCCCCTTGTAAATGTTACACTCTGGCACTGTACGCTGCGTCGAAGAGTGTTAATCTCAGCGTGAAACGCTGGGGTTGTCTTTAAGAGTAAGTGAGCCCAGAAATATTAGCAGTTCAGACCAAGTTAGACAAAAACACCATTAACACTTGAACGTGACATTTGGCGACAATACTTTCTACTGCACAATTCAACCTGGGGTCTTGTGGGCTTGGGGTTTCATCCACTGATTCTGAAGAGAGTTTTACTTGAGTGAGCGATCTCGCGGGCTCAGCCTCGGCGCCGGAAATTCCCGGGACAGAAACTTCACATGGACTAGATGCCAGTTAATGGACAAGGGCACACTGGCTGGGGATAAGTAACCATGTGATTAGGGTTGATCGCAGCACTCAAGATGGGAGGCTTAGTAAGCAACTGAGGTTAACAGGAAATCCTGAGGTTCTTGTTGCCTAATAATGGGTTCAAATTTTGCAGCCTGCCACTCGCTAAAGTTGAGGAAAGGCCTAATTCGTACTTCTCAAAGGCAACATGGTTAAGAGCCCAGGTTCCAATCCCAAGCACCCTGATTCTGAGGTTGGCATCAAAATGGAAGGCTGCTAGATGCTACTCATGTGGTATTGTTGTCTTTGGAAAGTTCCAACATGGACATCTCTATCTGGTGTCTTGAGTGAGAAGGTAGAGGCAACAGGTAATTTTGCTGCGACCACCAAAATCTTCAGGTGTCCTGGGCTATCTGGGTTAATGTTCCACTCAACTTAAAGGGAGAGCCTGTAACTTCCAGTTTCCTTGGAGATAACAAATTCAATGTGATTCAGTGCTTGGGGAAGTCATTTTAATGATAAGAGCTACATATGATGAGCATTTACTTTGTGCCCGGCATCATTCTAGGTAGGTCACATGCATTACCTCCTTGAACCTGGATGCGTAGCCTATGAGGCAGGCACTTTCACTCTCTCCATTTGACAAAAGAAGAAGAGGAGACAGGGAGCGATTGGCCAACTTGCCGTAGGACACAAATCATGGAGCTAGATTGGAATCAGGCAATTTGACCCCAGAAAACTCATAATGAACCACTAAGTTATATTGCTTCAAAGACATAAACTCTCTCTCCCTCTCTCTGTGCTCCCCAAACTCCCTGGGGCAGCATGAGCTGGCGTGCCCACCTACCCCACCGTGGCCCCCAGGCTCTGACTACCTGAGGACTAGGAGCAGATAACCGCACTGAAGCCACCCCTCTGCTTGCCCTCTGGACAGGCTTCCCAGTCCTTGGTTCAGATGTTGGTCTTTATCTGACCTTGTGCCTTTCTACAGTTTGGTTTATAAAAAGTTGGGATTTATGAACTTGTCCTGGAGCGGAGAGGACTTAAGGGAGAACCTAGGGATGGTGTACATCGTAACTTCCTCAGATGATGTCATAATGTATCCTCTACAAAGGACAGTGGGATGAGCCTCCTGCTAGTTGGAAACAACATACCAGACCAGGGGATTTTAAAATCCAAGTGAGATTGCAGCTGGGGCTGTACATGCATAACCCAAAAGGCAGAGCAACGGAATGAAGTTTGATAGAGTTGCATGGCAGCATTAGAAAGGCCAATAATTCTATAAATGTAATTGGACTTTCGAACTCGTTGAGGCGATGGTCATGTCAGTCTGCATGTTTTGTGGAGCCTAACTGGGCAGATCCAGGATTGCATGCATAATGGACTTCTGTGGGATTAATAAGTCTGGGCTATTTATTTGGATAAGTCTTAGGCCTTCCTCAGCTTGCTCTGTGATGCAGGCTACCAAGGACGCTCCAGTCCCCTTGCTCCCTTCATAATGCAGGGAACTGGTCTTGCTCCTAAATGTGCACCGGCCTTGTTTGTATACAAGACCAGCTCCTGTTTTATTCCTTCCTTTAAGCCTCTTTTTCTGGCTTGTTTTGAATCCACTCCTGCCTTCTCATGCTTCTTCCTGTTACTAATGAGCCACTCTGGGTGAGAGACTCTGACATCTAAGGGCCTCTGGGAGTGGCAGAAAGCACTGTAGGTCTGTCCACAGAGGAGTCCCATGGCACTGACCATTTATCTGGTGACCATGTGGGCCCGATAAACAAAGCAAATCTGTCCGGCTCTCCCTCCCTCTGTGGCTTTTGGGCCTGTGCATGTGCATTTCCCAGGACAGTTGGAAGAGACACCAAAACTTGTCTTCATTACAGCTCTGACTCATAACCCAATTAATGGTGTCAAGAAGTGGAACATGGTCCCCAGGCCCAGCTGCCTTTTGAAAGCAAGTCCCAACCTGTTAAGAGCAGTAACGAATGGTGCCCCAGAGAGGGCGGCTCAGAATCTGTTGCGCTAGCCAGAAGCAAAGGGGGGTTTCAGAAAGGTGGTGCGCAGTGTCAGCGCTCAGTTTTGGGGGCGGGGAGGTTCTTGGTCCCGACACTGGTGACAGGAAGAGTGGGAGGGGAAGCGTCTGGTACCTGCTTCATCTGCCGTGGACTGCTCAGTTAAGGTAGGCAGACTGTTACCCCATGGTCTGAGTTTCTTTAGGGAGAATCTTCCTGTTCATATTGATTAGACACTTTTTTATTCCCCAGCAGGGCTTGCACATGGGCTGATGAACATGTGCCTTTCCTCACATCACTGCCACCAACACCACGAGCCCATTTTCCAAGATCCATTTTAGAGATTATTTTGTAAGTTCAGAAACGCTAATCTTCAGAAAGGAATGTTCCAGAAGGTGTTCTCAGTGAGCCTGGGTCATACTGTTCCTTCGAACACCTGACTGAATGCACAGAAATTTTAAAACAGGCTTACTGTGACTGGGTGGTAATAATTCTTCTTTCCAAGAAGCCATTTGTTTCTTTCTGGAAAAAAAATCAGATCTCTTTTCCATAGCCCCTTTAGTAGCACTAGCCAGAGCTACCATGTATTGAGCAG
The DNA here is from genome assembly GCA_004363605.1 of Indri indri. Lineage (NCBI taxonomy): Eukaryota > Metazoa > Chordata > Mammalia > Primates > Indriidae > Indri > Indri indri. The sequence goes on from RJWJ010031691.1 coordinate 10,037, forward strand.
AGTATTGGGCGTGGCGCATTACGCTCTGTTTATATTGTCCCTAATCCCCACAGCAACCCTTCCAGTGGGGAATTGTATCCTCATTTTTCAGGCAAGCACTGTTTTTCATTTTGAAGGTTGGCAGGGGGAGAGAGGATCCGGGACGTGCTTCACTTCGGAAGGGAGACGGGAGCTCTTGGGTCCCGCAGTTAATACTCATCTCTTCTTGTTATTATACTTTCTCACACCCCGCAGGTTGCCTTGAGATTTTTAATACCCCAAGTGGTCTGAATCTTCATTTCATGTCTCCAGGAAAGAAGGTGGGCTCTCCAGGATGGTGGATCTCCCAGGGAGAGGTTCGGAGGGAGGAGACAGACGCCTGCAGCATCACCCCAAACCCTTGCAGCTTCTCAAGTCTCCCCCAGTGGCCTGTCTCCTGGTGTAGACTGAGCCCAGCTTTGCTTGGTGTATGGGCTTCCCACAAGGCGACAGCCTGTGGTGACGGGGAGGCAGTTGGATACCCAGCCCTCGCCTCTCCCCAGGGAACTCTTTCTTCTGTTGCAGCCAAATGCTGCTCAGTTGAGAGCTCAGGGAAACAAAACCGTCTTTATTGCTTAAACTGAAATCATTCCCGCAGCCGATTGTCCCAGGGGTCTTGTCGTTAACAATGCTTTCTCCTCCTCCTCTTCTTCCTGCTCCTCCTCCCCGGTCTCTCCTCCTCCCCCTCCCCTGCTCTCTGTGGTTCTTCCTCACTGTACTTCTGAAACATGACAAACCTGACAGAATCTTGCCAGAGCGAGAGGCCCTAGGGAGTCAGTACAGAAACTGCAACAAGAGCCAAACCCATCTGGGTAGGTTTGGGTTTCATGGGAACCGTTCTGTGCATGAGAGGGCCGGAGGAGAGAGAGAGCCCGGAGGCTGCCCGCCCAGCTGTCGTCTCCCGGCAGGCGTGCCCAGGGAGTGGGGCCCTCAACTGGATTAGTGATTTTTAACCTACTTTAGATCATGGATGTCTTTTAGAATTTGAGGCACGTGCATCAGCACGGTCAGGTGTTTCTGAGTGCTCAGTCCAAAGGCTGATGCTCTGCGTACTGCCTACGTCTTCCCACGGGCTTTAGCTGTCTTAGCTATAAGCCCAATGGAGACGTGCCTTAGGAGACGTGACCGTGTCATTTAGTGTCTTCACCAGGACACTTTCAAGAGTGAGGGAGGCACTATTATTAACTATACTGGGACAACTTATATTAACCAAGACGGTCCCAGGCAAACTGGGGAATCGTGTCTCCTTGCTCTGGTCTTGGGATTTGGTGGGGAGAATCGGGCCTGGGAGGTGGGTTCTACAAGAACAACTGAGAATCTCTGTGTGGCTCTCAGCTTACTCAACTATAAAAATCAAAGAATTGGACTAAATCTTCATTGTTTTTTTTTGGCAGTGGTGTTTTTAATCCTTGTTTTGTTTACATGCCTGGGAGAAAAAGAATATTGGGTGACATATTTTGCCTCCTACTGGTTGGTCGAATCAATGCATCCATTCAATATCTGGCGGCAAAAAGTACTTAACTTTCAAAATCTCAGTGCAGAGAACCTAGACTTTTCCTTTTCTGAAAGAACAGGGTAATGCTCTTGTAAAGTATCTCCTCCTTGCTCTCAGTAACTGACCATGGTATTGAATGCTGATTATTCAGGAGCACCTAACCTTACTCCCGTCAGGAACATCTAAGAGGGGAGGTGTTCTCTGCCAAGGGTCTAGACTCTCAATTACAGGGAAAAAAAAAACAAGCCAGTGTTTGAAAATGCAGTAGCTGGTAAGATACTGAAATCTCAGAGTTCCTTGGGGCCCTGGGTGTAGGGATAATTTGGGGGAAATTCTGGCATGAGGATTTCCATAGTCACCTTGTGCAATGCGAATAAGCAGGAACCACAGACATTAAAGTTTGTCAAGGGCTCGTGACAGGTGAAAATGATCCAGAAGTGCTGGATCCGGAGATAGGCTTGTTTGTGGTTCTTCTGGGTCAGCCATTGATTTCCAGGATGTCCACAGGCAGATCGTTTCTTTCAAAGGTTTCATTTTCTCCTGCTGTTCACACTGAATGAGAATTGAGACCAGGACATTGTAAATGGCTTAGCCACCCAGCGTGGAGAAGTTAAAGGGCACGCGGTGAAGCGGGAGGTGGGCGGAGAGACCGCAGTGGCTGGAGTCCAGAGCACATCGGTTCCGGTCACTGGCCCTTACTTACTCCATGCATGTGACTTTGCCCCATCTGTGTACTGGAAGTCTCTATGCTATAATCAGAAAGGATTTCTTTTTTAATGCAGTGGAATCTTTTAAAAATAAGAAGTCTTATATGGATTCTATCAAATGCTTTAAAAAATTATGTATTTGTATATGTATGTGAGTATAAAAAAGTGAAGCTGTTTTGATTGAGGCAAGGCTTAGGACTGGCGCCAGCTCTGCTTCCTCCTTGCAGCCCCCATAGCTCCGAGGCACTTCCTCTGCTGGGCCTCCACCAGCCCCAGTGGGGGGCGTTTGGGTGAATTTTTTAAAAGTGCCATGCTCCTGCCTGATGCAGCCCCAGAGCCCAGCCCTAGCACCGTGACGAGAGGAGTAAGGCTGGGTGCAAGCTCTTCCTCTCCTCTTGATCTGTTACGAATCGTCCAGATCCTGCCCTCAGACGCCTAGCACTTGAAAACCTTTGAACTTGATTTCTCCAATAAGCTGGATTGAAGACTGGAGCCTAAAGCAGGGTTCACCACTGGAGGTGTCAGATGAAGGCAAGGGATTGGAAGAGAAGTCCTTGTCCATCAAGAAGCACAGCTCAGAGTACATGCTGTGTCCCGAGACATCCACCCAGCCTCAGAGCTGGGATCCCAGATCATGGTTCCAGTCCCTTCTGTTCCCTTGGCAATACTGGTGCTCAGTTTTATTATTTACCCAAGTTGGCTATTGGGGACTGTGAAATTCGATTCTTGAAGGCTTCAGTGAAGTGAGTGGCCCTCGGGGACTAAGCACCTTGGGCTGTAAATCAATCTTCTTCCTACAGAAACTCCAGCCTTTAAACATTACAAGGTGAAGAGTAGCCCCCTTGTGGGACACCCTGCAGCGATTGCCATGTTAGCCAAAAAGATTGTGTTTCTGGAAATGCTCTGATGGAAGACACAGAATCACCTCTTGGGATTACGTTTTCACATGTGGGAGTATCTGTTAACAGATGAGCAGAGCTGGGCACTGGATGGTTTGGGGACTTTTTTCTTCTCTCTCTTTCTTTTGTGTAAGAAGGGGGCAGGTGCTTGGATAAAATATATTTCTTGATAATTTTGTTCAATATTTAACAAAGCCAACAACCAAAATCCTACACATCAGAAAAGAGTGGATACTCCGTAACCTTTTAAATCTCCTTAGGGTCCTAGCACACTGAGCACTTATTAATATATTTTTTAAATTTCATTTTCTTTGATTATTTCTAAACAATCAGCTAAATTATTTTCTCTATATTAGAATTATACTTGGAAAGAGTCACTGAATGATGGGTTAATGAGCTAATGGGGCCACAGACTGTCCCATGATAAAATATGAGATAACCCAGATTTCAAATGGGCAAATCAAAAGTTGAATGTAAGTTTTTCAGTTTGGGCAGGTGAAAAAGTTCTGGTCACGGTAGCACAACAATGTGAATGTACTTAATGCTGCTGAACTGTACACTTAAAAATGGTTAAAGTGGTAACTTTTATTTTATGTATATTTTACAATTAAAAATAAAAATAAAAATGAATTCAGGTTCTAGTTTTTATCTTTGAGCTTTGCTCAATCCAAACCAAAGGTAGTTTTGTTTTGTTCATAACCCATGAGGATGTGGTGTATTTCATATCTCCCAGTATTCCTCAGCTTTCTTACGAGTTTTAAGCACCCAACTATTAATTCCCATTTCTCTGTCAAATGATTCCTGTCCACCCATTTCAAATATTGGGGAACAAAATAAAAAACAGGCAGCGTTTCCATTGCAGAAATCAATATAGAAGCTCATGAGGTGGGAGTCCTGCAAAGATTTCAGAATCTGTGTTTACTTTGGACAAGTATTTAGAAAATATATTTAGACAAAATTTAGAATAATGGGAACTCCTAAAATATTCTTTCCACTACCTGACCAATTCATGTTTTATCTGCCTTCCTACCTCTCAGCCTTTATTCAATAAATGCTTATTATGCGCCTATGGTTTTCAAGGTCTCACATTAAGTGCTTTCAATGAGACTCACCTACCCTTAAGATAGAAGAGCTGGAGACGTGTACATAACTATAACAAAAGGAATGGGACCAACACTCTGACTAGACTCTTCCAACAGTTACTTACTGATCTCCCAACAAGTGCCAGACACTTTAAGTATCATGGGAAGTCAGAGACAGCAGAAATGCCTTCCAGCATGAGACATCAGGGAACTCTATGGAACAAATGACATTTTGAGAAACTGGTTACAGAAAAATATGTAGCATTTGGAGCATATTCTGCATAGTGAGAATAGAATAAGCAAAAGTAAAGAAGTAGGGAATCAAAGGGCATGTTTGGGGAAAAATAGGATAGATCCCATGGGTCAGCAAATTTTTCTGTAAAGTGTCAGGTAGCAAATATTGTGGCTTGACAGGCCGTATGGTCTCTGTTGTAGATACCCAACTCTGTTGTTGTAGTGGGAAAGCAGCCATAGACAATACCTAAATGAATGGGTGTGGCTGTGGTTCCAATAATACTTTATTTGCAAAAGTAGTTTGAAGTTGAGTTGGCCACTGGCTGTAGTTCTCTGACTCTGGGCTAGATCTCAGGATGGGTGGAGGGATGTAAGGGGATATAAGGGTCTGACCAGGATGGTACTTGCACATCAGGCTAAAGATATTTTCTTCAAAGTAGCAGTGAGAAGGCACATGTCTTTGAACAAAAAGAATGTCATGATTAGGGCCTTCCCTAAATAGCATTTTTCTCAAAGGAGGACCTGTCGTTCTGTCTCTTTCAGCGAGCACTTCTGGAGATTTTTCCTCTACAGTATTATTCATTCACTGCTATACTCATAAATTCCTAAAACTTTAGAAGTAGCTTGTACCAAACTTTATAAGTCATCTGGTCTTACCTACCAAACAAGGAAAGGAGAGCCTTCTTCCAAATTTACTATCGTGGGAAGATGCAATGGGTGAGAGAGAATGTAAGAATTAGCCAAGAACCTTGCCTGTATATTCTACTACAGCTCCTTGGATGAGGTCCGGATTTTTGCAGGACCTCCATGGCCTTGGAGACTAGAAGACTACCTTGTTTTTCAAACCTTAGTCCCCTGCTCTCAGCTTGCCCATGTCTTGAATTTCTAGTTCCACTGTACGTTTCCAGGCTCATCTTGATTTGCCTATGCAGTATTTAACACCGAGTATGCCTTTCTTCTGAATGTTTTCCTGCTCTAGTTTCCCTGATAACATTTTCTCTTGGCTTTTCTTTTCTTTTTTTTAAGAGGCAAGGTCTCACTATGTTGCCCAGGCTGGAGTGCAGTGACTATTCACAATCACAATCATTTAGTGCATCATAGCCTTGAACTCCTGGGCTCAAATAATCCTCCAGCCTTAGCCTCCAGAGTAGCTGGGACTACAGACATGTGCCAGTGCACCTGGCTGGCTTTTCTATGTAGCTGTTCCTTCTCAATTCCTTTGCCTGACTCATGGACTTCCAGCCCAGTGTCAATGGCAGGGCTGGTGTGCCCACCTATTGGTGTGGTCTATTAGAAGCCCCATTTGGCCAAAAAAACCTAAAGCCACATCTTCCCTTTTAGCCTCTCATTGGTCTTGCTCTGCTATTTTATTTCTTCATTTGCTTAAGGAAAAAGAGGTTGTTATTTATTGGGCTTCTTGGAGACTCCAGCATTATCTAACTTCCTACCTAGAGTTTCCTAGATAGTTAAAAACTTAATAAGTCTAAAAATATATCTAAAACCAGAACACATCTGTTTTATTTTTCCAAAACAGATTTTCTCCTTGAATTCTCGATCTTTGAAATGGGTCTGACTTCGTATCTATTAACGTAAGCTAGAAACATGGAGTCATCTCAAACCCTTCTTTTCCCTTTACCAAAAACATCTCCTTAATGATCAAATCCTAAAGCTTCTATCTCTTCCACATGAGACAGAAGCTCCTAGCATCCCACCTCACCATATACTCTTAGTTCTAGCCATTTTCTGCAATATTAAGTTTTCTTAATCTACCTTACAAATTCACATCTCTGTCTCTGCATGTGAATACCCTTTGCTCTCTTAAAAACCAGATGAATACCTTATGTGTCTTTTAAAACTCAAATAGCACCTCCACTGTGCTTTTCCTTCACACACTTCCCAATAAAATAAAATACTCCTTCTTCTTTTAATCCACCATAAATGGTAGGATGGACAGAAGTCTAAGGCTTGGGTTAGAGTCACATGAATCTTTACACAGATGTGAAATGGTGACTGTAATATGGATTGCTGATCACTGATGTCTCAAAAGATCACAGGAAAACCCAGTGATCCAGCAAGGCTATTCACTGGGCTTACTAAAGTAAAGAACAAGGCCGACTTCACTGAGTCTCAGCAATGTCTCAAACTGGGGAAATGTGGAGAGGATATTTATGGTGATTTAGAACCTGAGCTGTATGATTTTAAGGTGGGTCTTTCAAGGCAGGGAATTGGTTGGGATTGGACAGTGTTTATGATAAAATAACAGCTGATTGGTGGACATAGTAAAGCAAAGGTTTGAATACAAGCCTTGGACAACAAGCTTAGTCTTGATACGTAGCTATTTTAGTCAGTTCGTAGTCATGTCTTCCAGGAGCAAGTGTTTCATGGAATGAAAGTATTTCCTTATGCTTGGTCCTAGTATTTTTAGCACATAAACAGGAAATATTGTCCCAGAATTGTTTATCACAAGGTCAGGAAAGTATGTTGGTTTAAATTCCCGCTATCTCATAGGGATGTTGTAAGTGTTGACTAATTTTAATACACATGGAAGATTTATCACAGTGCCCATAAAGTTCTCACAAAAGGGGTTTATAAGTATTACTCTGTATACTTTGTTCATTAGAACATCTATAATACTTTATTTCAATGATTTGTTTTAATGTCTGTCTCTCCTACTATATCATAGGTTCCCAAGTACCAGGACTATGTTTTATTCATTTTATAGCTCCAGCTTCCAGCACAGAGTTTTGCCACTTAATGAGTTCCTAAAAAGGGTTATAGAATGAAGGAATGGATGCATGGTGTTGAGGGACTGTGCATGTGGGTTGACATCAAGTAATATGTTAGTTATATTGGTGAATATCATGAAAAGGGAAGAGAGGACAAAGTCTTCCTAGAATGCAAGTGGATGAAGAAATGGAGAATTCTGACTTTTCTCTTTCTCGTGCATGCTAAGGAGCAACACTCTCGGAATGAAGTTTAATGCATTTAGTAGGTAGCCATCCATCATTCCCTGTTTTCAGACAACAGCAAGTGATAGCTCCATTAGCACTGCCCACATAACTCATGGAGCATAACCTCCAAGACTGGTTTGGATTGGGACCTGGTGCTAACTGATGTGGAACAGGGCAGAGGCGCAGAGAAAGACAAGCACGGCTGGTGACTATTTTTTATGTTTAACAGGAAAATCTTGAACTATTTCAACCCTTTGCACTAAGAAGGTAGAGATGACTTATGAGAAAACCAGGACCATGCAGCAACAAAAATGGAATTGATATTTCTGTGTTTTAGTACAGTGAATGGTGCTGTTCATGTTAAATACTACTAACGATGTTGAGATTTTTGCATCCTGTCTACACTTTCTTTTTGCTAGGGAACCTATACTATGCAGATAGTTCTCTTTCAAATCATATATTTAAATCAGACCTCACACTGAGTCAAAAATTTTTTGGGTTATATAATAGCTCCCTGCTCTTACTTTATACTTTTATTAGAGCCCTGAGCTCAAGCACCATACTTGTTTTGTACACATCTGTCTTTGCCACTAGAGTGTGACTTTCCTAGTCATACTTTAATAAAATACCCCAGAGACAGTGTCAGCAGTTTATTCACTGTTGTATAATTGCCAGTTCTTCTTCCCCATGGATCTCAGTACTGACAGTACCTGGCACGTAATAGAAAATGTTTGCAAAAACTGATGGTGATGAAATGAATGCACATAGATGGAGCAGCTGAGTAAATCAAACAAGAAATTTCATTTAAAGAAATACTAATTTTTATTTACTTTGAATTATAAAATGATGTTTCATCAGGAAATACATTACTAAAAACACATTTATAAAGAAGGAAATAAAAATTCTTACACTCAACACTGTCAGTAAGTACCCCAGTCATTCACTTTCATATATACACACCTACATATCACACACACATGTTATACACACATACACACAATGTAAAATATATTTATATGCAGGTAAACAGGTATGTATAAAATACATTTAGAAATATTTGTGTGTATATAAATATGAGTATTATACATATTTAACAGTAACGAGTTTCAGATATGCTCCCTGTTTGAGCAGGAACTTCAGTTAACATGCCTCCAAGACCCATGTTCTGTTCAGTATTTCTGGGAATTCTTAGCGACTGGCTCATTTGCTCATAGACAAATCTGATTGGGGATTTTGGGGACAATGCTCTTGCTGATTCTATATCAAATATTTTTTTATCCTACCTTTTTTGTGACTCTGCTTAAGTGGAACCAAATAGTTGAGGAGGTAAAGTCTTTCTTTATAGATGCATTATAGATAATCACAGAAGAAAGAATGACAGAATTAAAATACGCCATTTGCAATCCCTAAGAAAGTAATAAATCTTAGCAATATTATTAATGGATGTTGAGATTATTAGGTAAAGAACTTTTTTTTTTTTTTTTTTTGAGACAGAGTCTCACTCTCTTGCCTGGGGCGAGTGCCGTGGCGTCAGCCTAGCTCACAGCAACCTCAAACTCCTGGGCTCGAGCAATCCTACTGTCTCAGCCTCC
>RJWJ010031692.1:0-19072 GCA_004363605.1 Indri indri
GAATACCCAATATGACAGTATTTGGAGAAAGGGGCTTTAGAAAGTAATTAAAATTAAAGGAGGTCATAACAGTGAGGCCCTAATTTGATAGAACTGTGGCCTTATAAGAAGAGGCTCTCTCTACTTGCACAGAAGGAAGGTCATGTGAGTGTCAGGTGTGGGGACCAGATGTCAGGTCTGTGTTACCTGGTTCCTGGTTCCCAGTACCGAAGAATGGTTACTAGTACTGAGTGGATGGAGCAAATGAGCACACCAAGCATATATAAGCAAGCAAAGTGCCAAAGTTTATTAAAGCATAGTACATTCCAAAGAAGGAATGGGTCAACCTGAGTTGACCTGGGAGACCCTGAGTTTAACAAGATTTTCCCTTTTATGGTGATTCCCTAATTTTATGTTAAGTGGGAGGTGGAATATTCATGGTTTTTCTTGGAAAGGGGTAGAGAATTCCCAGAACTGGGAACACTCCCCATTTTAACCTCATAATGCAATTTCCGAGGGTTGTCATGGTATTTGTAAACTGTCATGGTGCTGGTGGGTGTGATTTTTACTATATTAATGAGGGTAGGTCACTTGAGGATACTGTCACCTTACTTATACACATGCTCCAAAGACCCTCTTTTGTGGCCTTGTTCCTATCCCTACTTTGTGGCCTTTCTAACTCTTTTTGATTGGTCAGTCCTTGGAGATCCCTATTATAGACCAAACATCTGTTCAGTCCTTGGAAGCCCCTTAGATATGTCATCTGTTCCTTCTTAGAAGCCCCCTCTGGTCAATTTATTCCTCTTATTATAGACAAAGCATCTCCTAGTGCCATCCATCTCTCAGTGGAAGCCCCCTAGACAAAGCATCTGTTCCCCTTCCTCCTTGTCCCAGCCTAACATGAGGACACAAGGAGGTGGCTGTCTGCAAGCCATGAAGACAGCCGTCACCAGGAATAGGCAGTGCCTTGGTCTTGGACTTCCCAGCCTCCAGAGCTGTGAGAAAGTAAAAGACTGTCATTTAAGCCCCCCAGTCTGTGGCGTTCTGTCCTGGCAGCCTGAGCTAACTAACACAGCAAGTTTGTAGAGCCTGCCTGTTCCTACTTTTTATGATTGCATTTAGCACAGTGATTGGCACATAGTAGGCATACAAAAGTTATTTGCTGAATATGAATGGACACCACACAAGCTTCTTTCTACTGGTATTACTGCTTCAAATGTCTCTGCAACCCCCACTGCAACCCTCAGATTACCTACCTGGGCTGCCTTGAGGGAAAGACAAGCTCGATGTTCAGCCCATGTCACAGATATTTGAAGAGCAGCTTCTCTTTCCTCCTGTCCTATTGGAGACATTGCTAACAGATTCCTACCCCCAACCCCTTGTTAAGACAGCCCTACCCAGAGCCAAACTTAACTAATTGAGGGAGGCACAGGAGAGGAAACTCATATGCCTTCCCTGGACTGTCACCAGCTCTGGAGAGGAAACAAAACCTGTCTGAGTGTCCCTCACTCAGAACTGGGTTAATGAGTGACTGGGTTTGGGGATTTCCAGCCTTGTTCCTGTTATCTGTGAATAACTGTGGCCTGAAGTGTCTGGCCCTGAGCACTGAACAGTGGGGAGAAGGCATGGGTGTCTGCCACGCTGCCTCGGGCACCCGGGACAGTGCTTCTGCTGGGAGGCCCCACGTGAGGAGGTGCAAGTGGATGGAAAAGAGGCTGCAGCAGGCTCATGGGATGAGGCCAGCACTTGAGGTGCTGAGAGAGGAGCACAGGACAGAGCCCTGTCATCTGCCGGCCTCCCTGTGTGGTCATAAGCGAGGCCCGGCACAAAGCTGCCAAATCTGCATGTCTAGCCCAGGCCCCTGAAGTCCAGACTTGGAAATCCAACAGCTGATGTCTCAGAAGCATCTGTCCACATCTCACCACCAGTACCACTGAGCCCCGGTCCAAGACCTGCCTGTGTCTAGCTCATTGCAGTGGCTCCTCACTAGGCTCCGTACCACTGCCCCTGCCCCTGGAGTCCCCTGTCTTTGCAGCAGCCAGAGGGAACTTAGAACACATAAGTCACATGAAGTCACCCTTTTGCTCACAACACTCCAATGACTCCCAGCCCATGGAAAGGCCAGCGCCCTCCCCATGGCTGAAGGCCTGCACCATTGACTGCCCACCCCATGCTCACCATTTCATAGTCCTGGCCCCATGCTTCCCTCCCTTCTGCCGCCCCGGCCTGTATTAGTCAGAATACTCCAGAGAAACAGAATCAATAGGATATATGTTATATATATGGAGAGAGAGGTTTATTTTAGGCAACTGGCTCATGCAATGTAGGGACAGGCACATCTGAAATCTGCAGGGCAGGTAGGCAAGATGGAAATTCAGGAAGAGTTGACGTTGCAGTCTCAAGTGTGAAGGCTGGAAACTCAAGTAGAGTCTCAATGTTGCAGTCTGGAGGCAGAAATCCTTCTTTCTCGGGACGCCTGGCTTATTCTTCATTCTTAAGGTCTTCAACTGATTGACCCGCCCGCCTTATAGAAGGTAATCTGCTTTATTCAAAGTCTCCTAATTAAATGTTGATCAAACCCAAAAGTTACCTTCATAGCAACAGCTAGACTGCTGTTTGTCCAAACAACTGGGCATCATAGCCAGCCAAGTTGACACCTAAAATTAACATCACATGGCCTCATTGCCATTCCTTGAAGGCAGGTGTGGCGCTGTCTCAGGGCCTGTCCCCTGACTCTTCCCTCTGCACAATGCTCTGCTCCCACAAAGCCACGTGCTCCCAGCTGTCCATGTAGCTGGCTCCCTCACCTCTTTTGGATTCCGCTGGATGTCACCTCAGTGTATGTGTCTCTGACAGCCCCACTTTGCATGGCAAGCCCTCCTCCAGCCCCAGCACCCCCAGGCCCCCTCCGCTGGGCTTCTCTGCATGGTGGTCTCTGGTGAGGCATGCCGCAAAGGTGCAGTTTTCTACTCTATTACACTCTAGTCATGAACAATTTTGCCCTGGACTATACGCTCCTTAGTAGTGAAGACCTTACCTAGCATGCACACTGTGCCTTGATCAAGCTGTTCTCTCTCCACTCCAAACCCTCCCTTCCATAACCTGCTTTGTGAGGCGGGGGCTGGGACTCTGAAAACCACATTCCTTGCCTTGCTAGCTGGCTCCCAGTTAGGTTCTGTCAATAGGGGACGCTACAGGGTGTTTTAAGGGCACTCAGGATTTGTTTTGTTTTCATCAGGTATGATAAGACATGCAGACAGGGGAGAGAATGTCACGGTTCCCTAGAAACAAGAGGCTACCATGCCATGGGGGCAGGGACAGGGGCACAGAGAAGCACGGGGGTCAGTCAGGAAGGCAGAGAAAACAAGGGGAAAATGTGGGTAAGAGTTGTAATTGTGGTTTTCATTGGAAGGAACAGGCAAGGAAGGGCAAACAGGCTTAGAATTGGCCAGTTTGAGTAATTTCAGCAGGCCTTGAGGCTGTCCTTAGGTACCTGGCCCTGGGGTGATTAGGGCAGGTGGATAGTGACCTCAGTGTGGGAGAGCCCAATAGAGTTGGCGGTTGTGGTTTTAGTCCTGGATTGGCTGGTTTGCATAAGAAAGGTGTGCTCTAGAGTGAGTTGTTCGCTACCTCTAGCCCTGGGAGGGGCAGGCATGATTAATACATAGGGAGAGAGCATTCAAGGATGGGGGCAGAAGGAGAAACTCATTTCTTCTATTGGTTCCCTTGTGAACTTCCTGTGGGCTCTCCGATGCGTTTTTGGTGAGCATCACTCCTGCAGTGCTTCTATTCTACTCCACGGCAGCCGCAGTGCCTTCCTGTAGCAGCAGCTGAGATCAGTTTACAATTTCCCACTACTCGCCGAGCCAACCCCAAAGTGCTCTTCTCAGAGACACTAGAATCAGCCAGCCAGTGCCCTGTCCTCAAGGGCCTGGGTCTCAGCCCCATGGGACCCTCTTCCAGAGTCAGAGGCACCAGCATCATCTAAACAGTGACCCATGCTCAGAGGTCTGGGTTTCAGCTCTGCAGATGCCTGTCTTCTAAACTCATAAATTTTAATAATTCAAACGTCTTCCCCTAGTTCCCTCAACCCTAGGGATGGTAGCTGCTTCCTGAAATCACTACCTCTACAATATGTTGGGTTTTTTTTTATTGCCCTTTTAGTTACCTCGTTAACAACTTTATACCTAGTTAGCAATTATTTATATTCAATTCTCTTTGTTCAAATTACTGGTGGGGTTCTGCCTCCTCACTGGACCATGGCTGATTGAGAAATCAGTACCAGGAAGTGGTCCCAGGAAACAGTTCCTTGAAGATGGGTATTTTTTGACATCACTTTGGGTGTATTCTTGGGCTTGAAGTCATCAATGAGCTCCTTGCTGATGGAAAATGAGATCGTAGCAATCCATGGCATGCAGCGACTTTATGATTAATCAAATTATCACCTGTGGTTGATTGTGATCAAGTGCCTATTGAAAGTGCCTTGGGGGACAAAGTGGCTGTTTCACTTGGTCATTATGGCTGTACTGATGACGGCAAGGACTATGGTGTGGGATGGATTCTTTTAAATGCACTGAAGTGCTTAGAGAAAGAAAATGACAAGTTCAACTGAATATTCGGTTGGGATTATGACCAAATTTAAGGAGTAATTAACATATCTTAGAAATGGATATGAATATCTCCCAAAGATGGGTACAATGATTATTGCAACTTTGCATCTCCTTATTTTGGGGAGAGGATTGGACATCTTTGTTTGTAGGAAGGATAGTTGTATCTTGCTAGGCAGAAAGAGTTGTTTTCATTGTCTTGTGGAAGTTTGCATATGTGAAGGAAGGTGTGAAAATATGGGCACACGGCTGTTGAGTCGCCAAAGCAATGGACCATGCCGGTTATCAAGCTGTTGCCTATTGCTTCAACCCACCCTCTATACTCTGCATTGTGATGCTGGGGTAGGGACTCTGCAAACCATATTTCTGCTTTGCCAAAAGCAGGCTCCCTGTCTATGCATGGTATGAGAGGGAGATGCAAGACTGAGCAGGGAAGGAGGAACTGGTTTCTCTCCTTGGGCTTCCTGAACTTGCGAGCATCACCCAGCAACACTTCCTCACCTGTACCACGGCAGTTCCTTCTTGTGGAGCTTGCTGAATCCAGTTTGCAGTTTTCCCAACACTTGCAGACCAGCCTTGTGGTGCTTCATTTAGAAACTCCAGCAACGGCTGAGATCTGAATTTCAGCTCTGCAGGGCCCCTCAGCTAATCTTGAGTTTTAATAATTTAAATTCTTTCTTTTTGTTCTCCCAGCCCAAGGAGTGGTAGTTGCTTTCTGTAATTGCTGACTCCAAGATATCTTAAGTCCTTTTCAGTTAAACAGTTAATAATTTTACACCTACATAACAATTCTTGATATCAGATTTTCTCTGCTCAAATAACTGGTGTGGTTTCCATCTCCTGATTAGACCCTTCCTGATATAACACATGGACCTTAGTACCCCCTGAATGGAGAGTTGTGTCTGGCATAGTAGGCACTAAATAGAATATCTGCTGAATTAATAGCAATAACATTTATTGAGCTCTTACCACCTCAGGCTTTGTTCTACATGTGTCTTCTCATTTGATCATCAAAATAATCTTATGAGATAGGAACTATTTTCCCTAATAAAATGAAAATAAACGCCAATATGTAGTGAGTGTTCAGCTGAGTGTGCTGCCAGATAAGGCAAGGGAAACCTGACCCAATCAGAGGTTAGGCCATATGGGATTGGGTCTTCGGATTAAATGTTAAAGAATAACTCAGGACAATTAGCTAAAGCATTGAGGGTTTACTCTTCGGTAGGTAATATACAAGGGAGGACAGTCCCCACAAACCTGGTCCAAAGACAAGGGTGGGCTTATAAGGGCAAAAGCCACACAGCTTCATAAGGAGAGGGAATTGACTGGTTTAGACAAGTCTTTAGCTCATCCTCTCAGGGTTGCTTGGCTGTAATGGAGCGTAGCTCCATTTGTGGTTTTTTAGAACTTTATTGACCCAATCAGTCCATTAAGTTGAGTCCAGATAGAAAGTTGGAGCACAGCTCACAAACATAGCAAGTTCCTCATCAGGCTGGGTTTTTTGTGTAATTTTGTTTTGTTTTGTTTTTGCTGATTCTGGTCAGTTCTCCAAGAGGCAGTTGCTTTGGATCCTGAGACCCTGACTGATTGTTTTCTTGCATTTTATCACCCATCCAGGCTCAGAGCCATGCAGTGGGTAGGTCCATCTGCACATGCCAAAGGCTTAGCAAAAAGTTCCTTCATCATCTCATTTCTGCAGATGGACCTGAGCCACACAGCAATTAGATAAACTTCCCTTGGTCACACAGTTGGGAAGTAATAGAGCCAGACTTCGGTAGGTATGGCTGGTAATTTGTTCTTCATGTGAATCAATTTCCTGATGCCATTCTGCCCTGCAGGTACCCATATGGGCTAAGTCTTCCTGGTCAAGCAGGCTGACTTCTGAGTTAGTGCATTTAATTAACCACTTTGCTCTACTGCTTTTATGGGAAAGAGGGAGAGAAAGAGAGTTTGCTACTTACAACTTATATGAACTAAGCAAGCTATTTAGCTTCCTCTCCTTATCTGTAAAATGCAATAACAATAATACATACCTACCGACCTAAAAGGGCACTCAGTTTAATTTAGTCTACGTATTTTTTTAAATAGCAAATTTATGATCTATGACTGCCCCCTAGAGGTCAAATTAAAATACTGACTCCATAATTATACTAAATATTATAAATAACATAATCCCTGAAAGCTTTTTTTCTTCCCAAACAGTCCAGTCAAAAAGCCTGTAGAGTCCTCAAAAAGAACAAGGAAGGGTTGGGCCAGTTGGGGAACTGCAGGGCAGAAAGGTGCCAGAGAATCAAGTCCCATGAAAATAAGTTACTGCCAACAGCAATGAACACACACACACACACACACACACACACACACACACCATGATGCTCACACAATTTATAAATCATGAAGAATTTCCATTGTAAATGTGTAATTCAATGATTTTTAGTAACTCTCTAAAATCATAATTCAGCTTTAGAACATTTTCATCATCCCCAAAAGTTTACTTGTGCCCATTTGTAGTCAATTCGGGCTCCCCACCCAGCCCCAGGCAACTGCTAATCTGCTTTCACTGTCTATAGATTTGCCTTTTATGGAAATTTCACAAAAATTAAATCATACAGTATGTGGTCTTTTGTGATGAGTGTCTTTCATTTACCTTTGTGTTTTTGACGTTCACCATGTCGTAGCATCTATCAGTTTGTCCTTTTTAAATTGCTGAGTAGCATTCCAGTATGTGGATATACTGTATTTTGTTTATCCATTTGCCACTTGATGCACATTGGGTTGTTTTCACTTTTTAGCTATTTGTGAAATAGTGCTATGAACATTTCATGTACAAGTCTTTGAGTGGACATGTATTTTTATTTCCCTTGGATAGACATCTAGGAGGGGAACTTTAAATTTAAAGTTTAAATTTTAGTAGTTGCCAAGCTCTTTTCAAAGTAGTTGCAACATTTTACATTCCCCTCAGCAAGATTTGAGGGTTCTAATTTCTCTGCACCCTCTCCAACACTTGTTATTGTCTGTCTTTCTGTTTATAGCCATTCTAGTGAATGTGTAGCGGTATCTCATTTGAGTTTTAATTTGCATATGCCTAACTCATTAGCTCTTTGTCTCCTCGTATCTTCTTTGGTGAAATATCTATTCAAATTATTTGCCCGCTTTTATTTATTTATTTATATATATATTTTTGAGGCAGAGTCTCACTCTCCTGCCTGGGGCGAGTGCCGTGGCGTCAGCCTAGCTCACAGCAACCTCAAACTCCTGGGCTCAAGCAATCCTACTGTCTCAGCCTTCCGAGTAGCTGGGACTACAGGCATGCGCCACCATGCCCGGCTAATTTTTTTTTTCTATATATATTTTTAGCTGTCCAATTAATTTCTTTCTATTTTTGGTAGAGACAGGGTCTCGCTCTTGCTCAGGCTGATCTTGAACTCCTGAGCTCAGAACGATCCGCCCACCTCGGCCTCCCAGAGTGCTAGGATTACAGGCGTGAGCCACCACGCCCAGCCTATTTGCCCATTTTTAAATTGGATTGTTCATTATTATTTTGGGACCTTGTTGTTAGGTAACGATAGTTGTTACGTCTTCCTAATATCTTGACATTTTATTATTATGAAATGTCCCTTTTGTCTCTAGTAATATTTCTTAATCTTAAAGCCTATTTGTCTGATATTAATACAGCCACTTCAGCTTTCTTAGGGTTACTGTTTACATGATATATTTTTTCCCATCCTTTTACTTTCAACCTCCTTGTGTCTTTGAATCTGATATGTGCATCTGATAGCCTATAATTGAATCTTGTCTTTAAAAACATCTAGTCTGACAATGTTTTTTTTACTGTGTTTGTGTTTAGTCAATTCGCATTTAATGTAATTATTGATAGAGCTGGATTTATGACTGCCACTTTGCCATTTGTTTTCTATATTTCTCCTGTCTTGTTTTTCTGTCCCTCCTTGACTGACTTCTTTTCTGTTAAAAAAATATTTTTAGCATATAATTTTAATTTATCTATTGATTTTAAACTATATTTTATTGAATTTTTTCAGTCATTAATTTTTTTAGAAAAATGTTTAGAGACAGGATCTCACTCTGTCGCTCAGGCTGGAGTGCAGTGGTGTGATCATAGCTCACTGTAACGTTGAACTCCTGGCCTCAAGTGATCCTTCCACCTTGGCCTCCCAAAGTGCTGGGATTACAGGTGTAAGCCACCATGCCCAGCCACCTTGAGTTTCTTGAATCTGTAGATGAATGTTTTTCCTCAAATTTGGGAAGTTTTTGGCCATTATTTCTTCAAATATGTTTTCTTTCCCTTTCTCTTTTATCTTTCTGGGACTCCCACAGGTATCCCACTTATCCGTATGTAGATATGTTTCATGATATACCACAGATCTCACAGGCTCTGATCCTTTTCTTCCATCTTTTTTCTCTCTGTTCGTCTGATTAGATCACTCCTATTCAGCTATCCTCAAGTTCAGAGATTCTTCTGCCATCTCAGATCTGCTGTTGAGCCCATCCAGTGAATTTTTGTTTTTATAATTTTTGACTCCAGAATTTCCATTTGATTCTTGTTTATAGTTTCTAAGTCTTTTTTTTTTATTTCAGCATGTTATGGGGGTACAGATGTTTAGGTTAGTTTCTAATTCTTTATTGAATTTACTGTTTGTTGAATCATTGTCATTAATTTTTTTCTCTAAACATGGTTACTTACAATTCTTTGAACATATTTATAGCAGCTGCTTTGATGTCTTTGATAAATACAACATGGAGGTCCAGTCAGTGACAATTTTCTACTGATGGCTTTTTTTTTTCCCCTGAGTATGAATCACATCTTTCTGTTTCTTTGCACGTCTCACGTATTTTTGTTGAAAACTGGGATTTAAAATAATACGCTGTTTCCGATGCTGAATAAAGTGTGAAAAGTAAAAAAAGAAAATAGTGTAAAAATAAAATTTTAAAATAATACACTGCAGCAACTCTGAATTCTGATTTTTTTTTTTCCCAAGGGTTGTTTCTGTTGCTGGTTGTTTTTGTTTGTTATTTGTTTTGTCTTTAGTAACTTGTCTGGATTAAATCTGTAGAATTTGTCTTTTTAGCAGTGTTCTAGAGTTGTATGTCTCAGTTTTTCTTTTTAATTCTCCTTTTTATTTTTCTAGCCTGACTTCCTAGGGTATGTTAGTGGCAAACCAATGATTAGTCTGAGGTTTTACCCAAATACCTTGTGCTAGAAAGGCTTCCACTTTCTGCCTATGAATCCGTGTGTGGGTTTCAAGGTGCATTCAAAATCTGGGCATTTTTCAAGTCTTCCCCAGGTTTTCTTTTTCAATGATACTTCCTTGTATTTGGGGACAGTCTCCAAGTCTGCCAGGAATGTGTGCAGAGCTTGAGCCCTCTGGATCTTGGCCTGTATATGTGTGGTTCAGCCTTGCAGCCAGCCAGGGATGCGGAAGAGTGCATCCAGAGCCTCTGCAGTTTTCCTTTTTTCAGGATCTCCCTGCTAAGTGTCTGGCTTCACTGCCAAGTGGGACTGCAACCTCAGGCCAGTGGAGCTACGGGCTTTCCCAGTTCAATTCTCACTGAGCTTGGTATTCTTGCTGACAATACTCCTTGGCATATGTTTTTTGCCTCTACTCTAAATCAAGTCAGCCCTTTCCAACAGCAGCAAAGCTGCTGGTTTTCATAACCGGCTCTGCCCTGCAGCACGGATGGAGGGGAAGGGAGAGATACAAGCACCCCAGGCAAGAACACCACAGAGTCCCACTATTCTTAGCTGAAGTTCAGCAGTTTTTCATGAATAAACACTTCTCAGTGTGCCATGTGCATTTAGTCAATTTCTAGAGCTCTAAAATGGTTGTTTTTAATACTATGGTTTCTCTTCAAAATGAATAAATCTTTCACCCTTTAAAATGGTTGTTTTTGACAATTCTGTCCAGTTTTATAGTTGTTTTTCATGAGAGAGTTTGTGAACTCTTTATTCCACCACCACCAGAAGTCCTGCCCAGTCGACTATGCTTTTTGTTGTGGCAAAATATACACAAATAAAATGTGCCATTCGAACCATTTTAAAGTGTACAATTCGGTGGCATTTGGTACATGCACAATGTTGTGCAACCATCATCATTACCTAGTTCCAGAATATTTTCATCAGCCCAAAAGGAAACCCTGTGCTCTTTAAGTAGTCACTCCTCATTCTGCCCTAACCCTAGCCGTGGCAACCACTAAACTGCTTACTGTCTAAGGATTTGCCTATGCTGGACGTTTCTTATAAATGGAATCATACATCATGTGAACTTTTGTGTCTGGCTTCTTTAATTTAGTGTAATGTTTTCAAGGCTCATCCATGTTTTAACAAGTATTGGTTACTATTTTACTTTATTCCTTTGTATGGCAGAATGATATCCCATTATATGGATATACCACATTTTTTATCCATTCATTTGTTGAAGGACACTTGAGTTGTTCCTACTTTTTGTCTATGGTAAATGGTGCTACTATGAACGTTTGTGTACAAGTTGTTGTTTGAACACCAGTTTTCAATTCTTGTGGGTACCTACCTAGGATTTTAAGCGCTTGGTCATATGGTAATTCTGTGTTTTTAACTTTTTGAGGAACAGCCAAACTGTTTTCCACAAGGGCTGCACCATTTTACATTCCCACCAGCAACACACAAGGGTTCCAATTTCTCCACATCCTTGCCAACACTTGCTATTTATAATTTTTTAGTATAGCCATTCTAATGGGTGTGATGTGGTATCTCATTGTGGTTTTGATTTACATTTCCCTAATGACTAATGTTGATCTTGTCATGCACCTGTTGGCTACTTGTCTCTCTTCCTTGGAGAAATGTTTATTCAAGTCTTTTACCCATTTATTAATAGGGTTGTTTGTCTTTTTGTTGTTGAGCTATAAAATTCTTTATATATTCTGAATACTAACCTCTTGTCAGATACATTTGCAAATGTTTTCTCCTGTGGGTGATGTTTTCACCCTCTTGATAAGTGTCCTTTGATGTATAACAGTTTTTAATTTTGATGAAGTCTAATTTATCTTTTTTTTTTCTTTTCTTGCCTGTGCTTTTGGTGTCTTGTCTGGGAAACCATATCTAAATCCTTAGAACAATTTTAAAGCTTATTATTTTACTGTACATTGTTCAAGGCTGAACTGTTTGCAAATATTTGGTCTTAGAAACCTCATCTAAAACTTCACTCCAGAAAAAAATATAACTTGGAAAAGAAAAATCACACACAACTATATATTTTTTTTCATTTTAAATCTATTGTTTAAATGCAGAAATCTGTAGTGACACAATGGTTGGAGACACAAACTCTGTTCAAAGGGAGCTTGAAGGAGCTCAAACCATTCTGAACCAGTAAGAGCTTATGTTCTATATAAGCACATGTAGCTCAGTCCAAGTGTCTTGGGGACCAACTATATAATAAGATTCCCAAATTGACTTTTATATAGAATACAATGTTGATTAAGGATAAATAATAAAAATATGCCAATTTAAATCATACTCAAGAGCATTCACAGCAACTATTTCAACTTTGAAACAATGGAAGGATTGTTTTCAGGAGGAGTATTTTGTGAATGATATTGTTCAGAGCTACCTGAGCACAATGGAATAAAAAGTGACTGACTTTTTAGTTGTTTTATTATTGTTTTAAAATTCTCTCCAGATGATATACCCCCTTATTGTTTGCACCCAGAATAGACTGCTTCTACTGTCCTGTTCTTCCTGTGTCATAACTTTTCTTGGAAAAAGTAGTTCTCAGAGTGTGGTCCCCAGACCAGCAGCCTCTGCATCACCGGGGGACTTGTTAGAAATGAACATTCTTGGCTTCACTCAAGACCCACTCAATCAGCAACTCTGGGAATGGAGCTCAGCAATCTGTGTTTTAACGAGCCTTCTGGATGGTTCTGATGTAGGCTCAGGTTTGAAGACCACTGTCTCGGAATATGGAACCTGCCAGACCTAGGAAACTGGAGTCTAGGGCACTGGTGAATCCGGTCCTATGAGATGGTAGTGCAAGGCAGCAGAAGTGAAAGTGGCCACTAGCTCTAGGTTTTGGCAGACTTGGACATCTGTCCCTCCTGCTGTCAGTGAAGAAAAGTGTCCCTGGATGGCAGATAGAATGTTTTAGCTTCTGGTCTCTCAGTCTCCATGGTACAAACACTGACTCAGTTAAGAATCAAAGAAAGAGTCTCGGAGACCGTGGTTGCTAAGAGAGGTGAGCTTTAATTTGGTTTGTTCTTTTCCTTGGGATCCCGCTGCTGTGCGGCACATAGCACCTGTGTCACCACACTTGTGCTCACTGCTCCTCTTCGGGCTGTTTCTCCGTACAAACACACCACCTCCAGTGTTGGCAGCCCACGGCCTGTGATTCGGCCTCTGCAGGGAGCCCAGCACCCGATGTGCTAAGAATAAGATTTTCCATCTCAACTTTATTTGAAAGAAGATTCTCTCTCTCTGCTTCATTCATCAGATACTAAAACTCTACTAAATGCCAAGGAATTGTGCAGTGGGCCAGGGTTACAGTGGTAAACAAACTGACCTGGTCCCTGCTTTCAAAGTGCTCTTTCTCTAGAAGGAGAGAAGAGGATTTAAAAAATAAATACAGATACAAATTGGGCTAAGTGTGTTTAGGACACCTAACTGCTCCCTTCAGAAATGCAGGGAGAAAATGATGCTTCCCACTCTCCCACTCATTTCACCTACCTAAAGCTCTCTAAAGATGAGCTTTCTAAAACATAATGCCATGTGGAAAGATATGCATCCTTTCTATTGCCTTCAGGGACCTGCCTCTAGGCTTGAGCTCATCACTGACATCATATGATAACGTTCTAGAGCATTTAATGAGAGAAGTAGTGTGGTATATAATTATAACTGTTTTGATATTTATACCCTTTGGCCTTGTCACTTTTGGAAATCCCTCCAAGGGGGATAATGTAGTCATTTGCAAAAAAGCTGTATCGCTAAAGATAGTTACTGCAGCTTTATACATTCAATAAACAAATTGCCTACTCAGTTATTTTGCTAATGTGAGTACATTGCTTGATCTCACTGGGTGTCATGGGGTAAAATGGGGTAATAATTTCTACCTCAAAAGTTTGTGAGGACTAAACGTCTGTGAAAATATCTCCCTAGCACTGAGCCTGACATAGATTAGATATATTTGATATGGGTTCATATCACCTTCCCTTTTTAATTGTGTTATGTTTTATTCTGTATTAATATATGAATATATATGAGAATTTGTATCGTTTTTATATCACCACCACTCCCCTCACAATGGACTGAATTTGGTCAGGGACTGTTGCCTCTTCTCCCCTTCCCCTGGCATTCTGAATGGTAGCATGCAGGTGTTGAATGGTTGGACTGTCTTAACTTTAACTGCCCTCAAGGGTCGTCCTTTCCTCAGTGCCAACCCACTGCCTCTCCTGGTTCCCAGGCCCCCCAACCTGTGGTCCATGTGCAGGGACAGGAGCCTCTGACCGCCTCTATGCTGGCCACAGCATCCCCGCAAGAATAGAAGCAGATGCCGGATGAATGAATAACACCCATGCTTGCAGAAGAAGAGGGGGCCAGAACCTGGCGCCAATCTGAACACCAGTGGCTATTGTTTGCTGGGATTCAATTTGGTTTTTTATTAACTATCCTCCCCACAGGAGAATGTTTGTTCCTGCTCATCCGAACAATGCATTCAAACCCGGCGGGAAAGATTAGAGGAAGAGATGCACAGGGCAGGGTGAGGGTTGAGGGGGGATGAAGAGCTTCCATGCCCTCTCCAGGCATGGCATCCTCCAAGCACATCAATGTGTTCATGAACCTGGCAACTCCCCGAACTCTGTTTAGAGTTTCTATATGGGGTTTTCATTACCTGGGGATGATTGATTAAATCATTGGCCATTGGTGATTGAACCCAATTTCTAGTCCCCCCTCCTCTCCCCAGAGACACCAATCATGTGGTTGGTGTCTCTTGTGACCAGCCCCCATCCTAGAGTTATATAAGGGTCCCATCATGAGTCCCTTGGTTAGCATAAACTCAGGTATGGTCAAAATGGGCTCATTATGAATAACAAAAGACATTCATAGAACTCAGGAAATTCCAAATGTTTTAGGAGCTCCATGCCAGGAACTGGGACAAAGACCAAGTCTATATTTTTTATTATACCATACCCACATAAAGGACACCTGGTTAGATTTTTCTTGAGAGTGACCCTGTTGGTTTGGAATAGTAATGGGTACACAGTACACAGAGTTCTCTTAATCAGATCCCAAAACCTCGTTTCTATGAGCATCATCTCCCTGGTTTGGCCTGAGGTTGGTGAGGTTGGCTGCATGCGTATACAGCCACTGTTTAGCTCTGGGAACACAACGGGTACAGGCCTTGGCATCAAAGATCTTCACCTAGTAAGAAAGAGAGAGACATGCCTGACTACAGTTATAGGTGTGTTCCAATTGACTTCTAGACTTGGGGGCCATGGACGCTGCTGGTAAGGATTTAGATGAGTGAAACTTATCTAGGACCTTTGAGAAGGACTGGTGGGTGCCTCCCGATGGAGAAAGGAGAAAGAACCCAATGAGTAAAGGCAGAGGCAAGGAAAAAGAGCCGTGGTAAGTAGGTGAGGAGCTGGCATGGAGGTCAGGTCTACTTGGGGTAGGCATGGCTCCCTTGTCAAGGGTCTTGTTATCAGCAGCAGTGATTTAAGCAGGGAGCTCTAGAGAGTTTAGTCTTAATTTAAAGAAAGATCACTCTGGACAATCTGGAGGGTGGATTGGAAGGAGAGAGCCATGATCAAGTCTTCCCTAATCCACTGCTTAAACTCCTGGTCGCCAGGGTTCCACCCAATCCATTCTGGGCCTAGTGATCAGAGCACTATTTTATTATTGTTATTATTATGGTTTTTTTTTTTTTTTTTTTTTTTTTTTTTTTTTTTTTAGAGATGGGGTCTATGTTGCCCAGGCTGCACTCTAACTCCCAGCCTCAAGCAATCCTCCTGCCTCTGCCTCCCCAGTAGCTGGGACTACAGGTGTGAGCCACTGGGCCTGGCTCAGAGCACTATTTGAAAACATAAATGTGACCATGTAACTTCCCTGTTATAACTTCTTCAGTAGCTCCTCAAAGCCCCCAAATCTTCACATGGCTTACGGTGCCCTGCGTGGTGTGACCCCTGCCCACATTTCCCGCCTGAATTCGTGCCCTCCACATCACCCCCCATGCTCTGGCCTCTCATTTCCTTGAGTGCGCAGAAGCTGTCTCCCCTCCCTGAAATCTTTTCCCGCTTCTTCCTCTCGCTGGTTCCTTTTCCTTCAGGTTTCACCTTCAGTGTCGCCTCGGGGAGGTCTTAACCCCCCACTCTATCTAAAACAGATGGCTCCATTATTTTCTACCACTTACGTCAATCTGTGATTTATGTATTAGTCTAAGAGTTGGCAAACTTTTTTCCTAAGGGCCAAGGGCCAGATGGTACATATTGCACGTTTTGCGGGCCACAGAGCTCCTCCCCTCGAAGCAGGAAAGCAACCACTGACAACACTTAAAGGAATGAGCGTGGCTGTGTTCCAGTACAATTTTTCTATGGACACTGAAAATTTAATTTCATATGATTTTCACGTGTCACAAAATAAGCTTTTGATTTTTTTGTTCAATTATTTCAAAATGGAAAAACCATTTTTAGATCCCGGTTAGTCCAAAAACAGGCGAGCGAGGCGGCCCACAGACCTTCGATTATTTGCAGTTTACTATTTGCCGATAACACCCCGGTTGATTCGGCCACGGTTTGCTTCCCACAACACCGCGAACATCGGGCGCGCAGGGATAACGCCTCTCGGTCCATCACCGCGCCCCTCGCCCGGCGCGGGAGGCTCCCTGCAGCAGGACGCGCGTCTACACAGCAGGGCTGGGCGGGGCCTGCGAGCGCTGCGCGACGGAGGCGGGGCGAGGCCAGAGGGGGCGGGGATACGGGGACGGGCGGGCCGAGCGCCGGCTTCCGGCGGAAAAGCGGGGGAACAAGATGGCCACTACCAAGCGTGTGCTGTACGTGGGTGAGCAGGCGCGGGCACTAGGCGGA
This sequence comes from Indri indri, assembly GCA_004363605.1. NCBI lineage: Eukaryota > Metazoa > Chordata > Mammalia > Primates > Indriidae > Indri > Indri indri. Next base: position 16,650 of record RJWJ010031692.1, read on the forward strand.
GTCTGGGCAAACCAAGTCCCCCGAGTGGGTCGCGGCGGGGACCGGGGGTGCGGCGAGCAGCTGTCAAGGCCGGGTCCTGCGGCTATATGGCTTTGCCTCAAGCCCGAGACGTAACGATCGGTCTGGCTTCCTTCCTAGCCCGCTAAGCTTTAATAGGGTCTGGAGGAGTGGTAGATGAGCATTATGGTCCTCCAGATCCTCGCGCCTGTTCATTTTATAGACATTCACTGCGGCGATGGGTCAGCCCCAGTCCTTGCCCTAAAGGGAGGAGTTCCTAGACTAGCCAGAAAAAAAGTGGGAATAACCTCATTAGCACACTTTGATAAGCGCTGTGGTGGCGATGGACGATGATAACATGGGCATGGGTGCGGGGAGAAGTGACCTATCCATCTGGAGAAGTGAGGGCAAACTTTCCGGATACGGTGACGCTGGAGCTGATGAGCAGGAGTTAGCCAGAGCAGAAGCCCAAAGGTGTGAAATGGCCTGGCACTTGGGGGCAAGTGGGTCATTTTTCAGGAAACCCAGAGAATTGGGGAAGCAAATTGAAAAAAGCTGGAGAGGTGTTAGCTCCAGGTGTAGAAACCGTTAATAAGGTTGCACTTTATCCCGAAGGCAGTGGGAAACCTTTGAAGGAATTTAAGTGGAGAAGTGATAAGTTCAAAAATCAGCACTTTCCCAAGGTCATTCTAGTTGGCTTCGTGGAATTGATAGAGGGAAAGAAGGCAGAGAGGCCAGTTATGAACATCTTGCAGTAATCCTGGGGCTAGACGAGGGTCTGAAAGAAGGGTGGAAAGAGGTGTGTGTTTCATAAGTGGGCATTAGATGAGAGAGGGGAGGTTGTGTACCCAAAGCACTGGATGGAATGACCCCTTCCCTTCCCTTGGCTAGCATGCTAACCAGGCTGCAGGGACTTCTGCAAGTGTATGGAGGACGATGGCTCAGAAGGCCCTTGTCTTATTTGCAGGTGGGCTGGCAGAGGAGGTGGACGACAAAGTTCTTCATGCTGCTTTTATTCCTTTTGGAGACATCACAGATATTCAGATTCCTTTGGATTATGAAACAGGTGAGTTCTTTTGGTATCTCTCATGTTTAGAATCCTCCTTCTAGGAAAAGAACTTTAAAAAAAATTAAAGTCGCATCACAATTCTAAATATGCATTCTAAATATGGTTGATATGCAGTATGAGAAAGTTCAGGCGGCTGCCTGGTCAGCATGACAGTGATTTTGATGCAAAAGAAATGTTCTGAGGCCATGTGGTTGTCAGCTGTAAATATTTTGCAAAGTCTCTCCATCTCTTGGGTTTGAGATAAGACAAATTTTTCAATAGACCAGTAGGAAGAAAGATTTTGAATTACATCGACACCTTTTTTTACAGACACTTGCTGGGTACCTCATCCCACCTGCTCCCTTCTTGACAGCTGTGCTATTAAACGAGGCAGCAGGAAAGCCTGGTCCCACAATGGGGCCTTGGCCTCTTCACAGCTGGATGGGTTTTCCTTCAATTCTTATCACAGTTATAGTTCAGTTTTCTATTTTGGCTTTGTTGTCATTTTTAAGATTGTCATTTTAGGCCCAGCTCTATCATCAACCTTCCATGTGATTGTTAGCAAAGTATTTAAACTCAGTGGGCCTAAGGAATCTTTATTTGCAGAAGCATTAAGGTTATATTGGCTCTCTAAGGGCTCTTCCAGTCTCTGAGTTCTATAATTAATACTGTTGTGCTTGGCCTTTCCAGTTAGATCAGCATTTTCCTGAGGTTAAAGACTGAGTATCCTTCAGGCTTTAGGATTAATGCTCTATGAATGGTTGATTCACAAAATGTATATTTGGGTGAATAATTGATAGGTTAAATGACTTCATTTTTCTAGTTGCCTTGCCAGGTTAAGTTTTAAAGTTTAAGTTTGGCTTTGGTAGAAGAATTGAACGCTTATTTTAAAGATTAAAAATATAGTTCATTATTTAGCTGTGTCCACTAAGGAACAGTTTATTGCTTAAAATGTTGTTTAAGAAGAATCAAAGACTGAGATTCCTTCTTCCTAAACAGTGATTGGGTAGAATTTCTGGTGTCTGGATATGGCATGTAACTGATTTCACTTTCTTTGTTACCGTCCTGTTTCTTCCCATTGCCCCACATGGTAATTGCTTTCTTTTTTCCTTTTTGCAGAAAAGCACCGAGGATTTGCTTTTGTTGAATTTGAGTTGGCAGAGGTGAGAAAAGTCTGTGCTGCTTGTGTTTAATCTTTGGTTTATGTTATTGTTACTGATTACAAAGGAAGTTGTTCTCCATTTGGTTAGGTTTCTGGGCCTTGGTCTAATGGGTCCAGACCAGAAGTGGAGTTTGAAAGAAAGTTTCTCTCACATAATCAGACAGTAGAATGTGAATAATGTCTCAGACCTTCTGCCAGGCCCTGTTCATTGAACAT
>RJWJ010031693.1:0-19064 GCA_004363605.1 Indri indri
TCACTCAGCTCCACACCATCCCCTATAAGGGCTGTCCTGCCAAATGGAACCCCCTTGATCCTTCCTCAGATCAAACTTCTCCTCCCTCTTTGCTCTGCTGTAAACCTAATGTTCCTCAGGCAATTCTGCTTCTGGCTCTCACACTCCCACACTCACCAAAAACTTTCCTCTTCCACGTGAGATACCCAACAAACGAATGAACTCATGATTCACCCGCCTCTTCTCTCCAGCAACGGTTGTCACCGTCTGCCCTGACACCTTCTTGCAGGGCCTTATCTCCTTCCCCAGCTCCTCCCCTGCAGCCACTTTAAATGACTGTTCCTAAGATGCAACCCGAGGCCACCACAGAATCTCCCTGTGGGGGCTCATCCAATTCCAGGGCTCTGACGCATCCTTGTCCACAGGACTCCAGGCCAGAAAACAAAGTCTTCCTAGACTTCTCATCATAAGGAAGAGATCTTACGTCACGTTCTCCCCTGCTGCCCCTCCAAACCTCATTTCTTTCAAGAGACGGTTCTTATTTACACTTTCCTGGAAGTGGCCAGAGTGCATCTGTCACCCCAGGGTCTCACTGGCTGGCAGAGCAGCTCACCACTGATCAGCTATAAAAGCCAAATTCATGCTGTGGAGGGGCTGTCTCCCATGTTTTCTTTCCATCTTGTGGGTTGGGTACATTAATTTTTTAAAGTAGTAATCATTAGAAATTTGTTTTTATGTCATCCAGTGGAACAGAAATAATCTTTCCTTCTGCCATTAATGTTGTGTATGCAAGATAATTTCAAAATATTGTTTCATGTCATCTGAGAGCAAAATTTGAATGTTGGGCAAGTCCAAGATGGCAATAAAAGGAAAGTGTAAGAACTGCATGAATGATATGAAACATCACAGTTTCAGTGTCTGACACTCAAATGAGTTTCCAGGGATGGGCTGTGTGATGACTTAACAGAAATACAACAGGACAGGCCCTGAGGTGCTTCCACTGAATATGCTCAGACACACAAGGCGAGACACCTGTGGAAATGTTATAGTTTAGCTCTTTAAGTTTCAAGATTTTGAGGGAGAAGGGGGCAAGATGGCTGATTAGACACTCTGGTCGCCAGATCATCTCCGAAAAATGGAAAAATTTTAGATGGAAAAAGAAAACAAAAAACATAGCTCAGGTGCAATTATGAGGGAAAAGTGCCGGAACCTACTGGAGATCCCCCAGGAGGAGGTTGTGGAACTGAAAAAGAGGGAGCAAGATGTCAGCGGAGATCAAACCTGGGAGTCCTGTGGAAAGAGTAGGTGGGGGTTTTGTTCCTCCTTCCCTCACACCTCTGGCAGTCAGCAGGCTCCCGAGATGCTGGAGAGCTTTCCTACCCTCACAAGCCCCAAAGCTGCTGCCACCAATGAACTAAAAGCTTCTTGAAAACAAAGCACTGGGCTTTGGGTCTCCCTAAGGGACCCCAGTCCCCTTAGGGTCCCTCCCCATCACCACAGACCTGAGCCAAGACGGCAGGCGCTATACTGTTTCTCCACCCATCCTGCACCTTTGTCCTCCCCAGGGAGCTTCGGTCCCTCAGTTTTTGTGCCATTTGTCCTCATAAAACACATTTCCCAACTCTAGCTCAGACTGTGGTGGTGACAGGGGCCAAGGGTTCTGGGGTAACTGTGTGATCCCAGAGCTTGAACATTCCTGGTGGGCTACCTTCTGGGAAGGGGGACCAAGGGGTCCAGCTCTCCTCCATTCAGATTCTTTCCTACCTCTCCACTCCCCTGCCCACTGCAGCGGAGTGGCATGGGTGCCCTGAGGGACAATTGAGACAATGAAGTTTTGGCACTAAGATCTAGGAAGAGCTACCCAATTGCCCTCACCTTGAAATGACCCATGCAAGGTAACAGGCAGACAGCCCACATCTAAGGAGTCATGCCTGGGAAGTGTGTGTCGGAACAAGCTCTGGGACAGATCAGGGCCAAATGTCTGTCAGCTGCTGCTTGGGCAGTCACAATCCTCACTCTGTAGTCCAGGGGCTTGGGCTTTTCTTTGAGCTTCTCAAGGTGGGAAGCCAGCAAATGGCGGCATACATGAGGGGACCTTGGTTGTCTTCTCCTGCAACTGCCTCATTTTACATGAGGAAACTAAGTCCCAGGGAAGCGAAAGGACTTTCCCTAACAGTCTCTAAATTTTCCGCTCAAGGGTTCACTTCTGGGCAGCAAGAGGGCTGGTTTTTAAAAGATCCATTATGGTCAGCCTCACATTTTCAGAGCCATGGACTCAGACTGGATGACAAAAGGTCTCTTTTGAGAGTCCTCAGGACCCTCCCAGGACGGCTCACCTGCCTCTCTGTCTGTCTCCAGGTAACCGCCTTGGCCGAGATGCCAGGTCAGCTCCGGGGCTGCAAGAACTGAAGACCGAAGGGTATGGCTGGGGTTGACAGAGGGGTGGAGAGGGGACCTGAGGGAGGACGATCAGGGAAGGGCAAGAGATCTAGACTGCCCTGGGGGGTCTTTGACCACGGCACGCAGTTCCGCAAAGCTATGCTCTCGAAATGTCTCTTAAACGCTGAGTAAAAATCTCCCAGTTTGTCTTCTCCCAAGATGCAGTGCAGTGTGACAGACCCACCACACGGCCATCCATGAGAGCTCTGGCCCCAGGGGATTCCTAGCATTCTTCATGATCTGGCTCCCTCGAATTTACAGTACTGCCAGAACAAAAGTGATGAATCCAGTTCAGAACACAGCCTTCACCCCATCAGAATTCTGAGCATAGAGACTTTGACTGCAGTTCGGAAGCATGCACGAAAGATTGGGCCAATGCAGGCTGACACACAGACAGGGTTGTGCTTCAGAGCTGAAGATTGATGAGACCAATTCTGAAGGCTTTCTGCCTTCATCTTCTGGGGTATAGATGTCAGTGATTTTTTTTTTCCCTCTGAGCCTCATGTTTCAAACTTCATGCTTCCACAGTTATCACAGGCATCCTTTTATATAACCCACAGAAAATGATTTGCTTCATGACTAAGAAGCATTTTAGAGCTTGTGGTCTACTACAGGTCTAATTCAATTCAGTTGGTTGTTCAGGGAATAATAACTTTAAAAGGCAGTTATACTTGAAGTTAATGAATGCTTGGAAACCAATAATCTAATTTTATATTTGGATTATATGTATCAATAAAGCACTAAAATTATCACTAAGCATTGAAATGACTTGTCATTTATATCATTATTGCATTTATCAATAAACACATGACATATTTTAATATATTGATCTTCTCGAGAAGGGAACCAAAAGGTTCCAGCTAACAGACCCCTGGGAGGCAGCAGCCAGGTCTGGTTTTCAACACTGAATCCCCAATGCCCAGGACCTGCCACATAACATTCGCTGCATAAACAGGTGACAAAATGGAATGGAATGAGCATTTTCTAATCACCCCCAAAATCAATTTCTACTTGAATTAACCAAAGAGCCTAGTTTAAAAGTTTAGTTAAATATTTTGTCTGCTGACTACGATACTACCTAGGGTTTTGTCCAGATTGGTCCTTAACACATTGGCTGCCACACTAGAAAAAAAATCTCTTTCCTCAGGGCCATGGTGTTTTACTACAAAAATAGAATACAAACTTCGAAAACAAAATGATCCTTTCTAATTTAATGAAAAATTTGTTATTTTTTACTGCTTTCTGTGTGTGAGTTACATGCAACTTGAAAAATAGTACAGGTGGCTCCCAAGGTAAAGAGACGTGTGAGTTACACGTGCTTCGCGAAGCCTCAGGTCAAAACTAGCATGAGTTAAATACAACTCACACGACAGTTAATGTGTTAAAGCTTCCTTCTTCCGGTGCACAGCATTGGAACAATCAGGCAGGTACAAATGTCCCCATCCACACTCCTCACCTGCCATGTCGATGGCGAAAGGCCTGTCTGCTCTCCAGCCGGTGTACCAACCAACGACTTTGCCATTTTCCACCAGCGGACGTTCATAGCGTCGCCCACCAACCAGGCCCACGGGCCAGACGGAGACCTTGCGTGTGGTCCGCATCTGTAAAAGGGGAAAAGAGATGTGTTTTAAGTTTCCTTAGGGAAAAGAAGGGAGGAAAGAAATGTGAGCTACATAGCAGTGTGTGTGTGGGGCGGGGGAGGAGGTGTAGATTTTAAACGTTGAATGTTTCCGAACAGAATCCGTCTGTTGACGGACCGCTGCCCCGGTCCCTGATGTTTGACTCTCCAGTGCCACGGGCTTTGTTCTCAGTCATAAATTTACCTGGTGATTCAAGGCTCGGTAAATATAAAGTGGGTGTCCATGCCTCGGCATCACTTATTTGAAGCTAAGGTGTGATTATCGAATATTTTCTATTTGTTTCAAAGTTGAAACTTTTAAATAATACTTCGTATCTTCCAAAGTAAGAAGGTTTAATTCTTCTTAAGGCAACTTCATTACTCAGAGCAAAAACTTCCCTCAGAGGAGCCACAGGAGTGTCCTTTCTCTGAACTTTTATTGCTATAGATACATAAAAATCTTGGCTGAGGACATTAATAATGGGATCCAGATAAGAAACGACACTGGGCATCCTCCAGAGTGACAAAAAAGAAACATGCGCCCTAAAAGCTTGCTTGCTTTTCAAGGGCAACCGGGTCAAGCTAGAGAGAAGAATGCCGCCCGCAGGCAGCTGGAGTAGCTGATCCTTGTCTGGCACACACTGTCACAGGTAGCGAAATCCTGGTTAAACACAACCCTCAATGGAAAGTTAATAGCTGGATTTGTTTAAGGGGAAAGACATGCTCACAAGAAATCTTGCTGATATTAGGCAGCATTTTGGGGGAAGACCACTACCACCTCCACCCACCACCTTCTTCCAGGGCATAGGGTGAACAATCCACATAGCAGCTTAGTGCAAACTAGAAAAAGGTGCCCCTTCCTCAGGCAGACGCCCTCCATGCTGGCGCCCATGGCTTGGCCATCACAGTACAAGCTGGATTTAAGCTCCACTCACACTCCCAGCTGGGTGTGCCCTTAGGGTACCTGCATGGCTTTGTGAGGTGGAGCTACTGTGGAAGTAATTATAATTTCAACACCAATGCTTTGCCTTTTATTTGCTACAGGAATGAACTAGGTCACGATTAGTTGACCAGTGGTTAAATAATGATTATCAATCAAGGATTGTTTTTATGAAAGGAAGAAAAATGATATACTTGGGAAAAACTTTCAAATACAAATGAAGTGGAAGTCATACAAAAGTAAAAGTAATTAAAAGCTCCCGTTAGCCAGCATCCCAATTTTCCTTATTATTATTCCCACCTTGTTCTAAAAAGATTTAAGGGTGTGGAGCATTCCAGGTAATGATGATCTCACTGCATTGATCTGCCTCAAATCTGAAATCACTATTTTTATGCTATCACTTTTTCAACAATTAATCACAATTATCTTCTGTTAGCTCATATTAACTTCTATGATTTTTTAAATGCTCTACTGGTGGTACATCGGACTCCAGAAAAAAGTTAATAAGCCTGAGGATGTTATCTTTAGAAAGGTCTTCTTGCAAGGTTGGCCCTAGGTAGCATCTGGGAACTTGATTTTTGAATCACTTCCTACACAGATAAGGTTGCTTTGTCTGCCTGGGGCATTGAAAAACTCCTTCCCTTTGGGAATCTGAAATTTTGGTGGCCCAGGGGTGCGTATGGGACCAGCCCCCAATAAAAGCCCTGAATTCTGAGTCTCAAATGGGTTTCCCTGGACGTAAACATTGTATACCTCTGGTTGCATTTTCATTGCTGGAGGGAAAGAGTGCTCTGTGTGATCCCCATGGAAGGGAGGAAGAAAGGGTAGGAAGCCGGCACGCAGATTCCTCCAGCCCCTGCCTGGTGCCTTTTTCATTTACTGATCCAGCTGTGCATGCTTGCTGCATCCATGTAATAAATCTAAGCCACAAGTACAACTGAGTGCTGTGAGTCCTAGTAAATCGCCAAACAGGTAATGGTCTTGGGAACCCCTAAAATACTGATAAAGAATAAAATGTGCTTTTAAAAGTGTATAATACATTTTGACACATTTATGTAGGCATCACCACAATTAAGATAACATATCCAGCATCCCCCAAAGTTTCCTTTTACTCATTTTTAATCTATCCCTCCAGTCTCTCTCCACATCCCCTAACCCCAGGGAACCCCTAATCTTCTTTCCATCATTATATATTAGTTTGCATTTTCTAGAATTTTACATGAATGTAATCATACAGCATGTAGAGTCTATGTGTAAATACAGCTTCTTTCGCTCAGCATAATTATATGAAGATTCATCCATTTGTAACATGTATCAGTATTTCATCCCTTTATGTTGCTGAATGGTATTCTATTGCATGGATTATATTAATACTACGGTTTATCCATTTACCTGTGGATGGACATTTGGGTTGTTTCGAGCTTTAGGCTATTACAGATGAAGTGACTATAAACATGCGTACAAGTCTGTGAATTTCATTTTTTTGGATAAATACCTAGGAGTTGAATGGCTGGATCATTCCATAGGTGTGCATTTACCTTTGTAAGAAACCACTGGATTATTTTTCCAAGATGGTTGTGCCATTTTACATCCCATCAGCAGTGGATGAGAGTTTTGGTTCTTTCACATCCTCACCAGCACTTGGTATGGTCAGTTTTCAATTTTAGCAACTCTAACAGGTGTTAGTAATATCTCATTATGGTTTTAATTTGTATTTTTCTACTGACTAACGATGTTGCCTATTCTTTCTGTGCTTACTGCCATTAGCATTTCTTTTTTGGTAACAAGTCTGTTCAAATCTTTTGCTCATTTTTAAAAAATTGGTTGTTTTCTCACTATTGAGTTATTTATATATTCTGCATACGATGTTTATATACAAGTGTTTATATGATTTATAAATATTTTCTCCCAGTCTGTGGCTCATCTTTTCATTCTCATAACAGTGTCTTTTGAAGAACAGAAGTTTTTAGAGTTGATGAAATCCAATTTATCAATTTGTTCTTTTATGGATCATGCTGTTGGGTGTTATATCTAAAATATCTTGGCCTAATCTAAGGTCACAAGGATTTTCTCCTCCTTTCTAGAAGTATTATAGTTTTAGGTCATACATTTTGCTTATAACCCACTTTCTGTTAATTTTCATATGTGGTATAAGGAACTTAACTGAAGCTCTTTTCCCCTATTTTTGTATATGGATATCCAAATTGTTCCAACTATATCTAATTGTCCTGGAACAAGTACACTGCTTTTGCATCTTTGTCAAAAATCAATTGTGCATAAATACGTGGGTTGTTTTCTAGATGCTCTATTCTGACCCATTGTTCTATTTGGTGATATTGATGCCAATATCAATATCTGGATTTACCATAGCTTTATGAGAATTCTTATAACAGCTAATATTAGTCTTCTAACTTTGTCCTTCATTTTTGAAGCTGTTTTGACTGTTCTAGGTCCTTTCATTTCCATAAACATTTCAGAGTCAGTTTGTCAATTTCAGCAAATTCTGCCTGAGATTGAACAGAATCTATTAATTTAGTGAATCTTAATATTGTGTCTTCTAACCCACAAGCATAATCTCTCTGTATTTACTTAGGTCTTTAATTTCTCACACCAATGTTTTGGTGATTTAATTCTTGAATCAATATTAACACTTAATGCTTCTGTGTCCTAGGTCTTCTCCATAGGTGAGAAAAAATTCCAGAAAATTTACTAAAATTTTCACAAAAATATAGTCCCTCTTCCCCAACTTGGGACATCTTCAGGCTGCTATTTCCTCACATACTGCAGAAAATGAAAACATTTCAATTTTTTGGTTTTATATGTCAAATATGCCAAACACACAAAGAAAGTAAGTTAAACCTAACACATATGTTTGTTTTTTTAATTAACAGAATGACTTCATATTTAAGGCACTAAAAATAGTACTTGTTTTTTTTTGGGGAGGGGGGAGGGTGATATTTCCTTGAACTGATTATGATTTTTAAGCTCCTAAACCACTTTTGCCCAGAACACTACATTTTCAAATCTGTGAAAAACTAGTGGGCAAACCCCATCTCAGACTTCTTTCTGTATCCTCTTGAGAGTGCATAAAGTTGTGCCCTGCATACAGCAGGTACCGAACAACTCATAAGAAGTGTTTAAGCACCAGGTAGTAATTTAAACATGGGCCCACAAATAGCAAGCAATTAGTACATGTCTGTGCTCTGCAAGAGATATGCTCACAATTAAAAAGGAAGATAAACAATGAAAGAACAGAAGGCAAAAAATATTTTTAAAGAAGGAAAAAAAGAAACTGTCATTAAAGAGAATAATAAAGTATAACTGTGGGACCACTAGGAAGGGAACAACTAAATATGGCCATTGGAATTAAGCATGTTCTGTGGCAGACTTTTCATTTAAGCTGGGCCATGGAAGACATGTAGGATTTTGTCCACAGAATACAGAACAGCCTAGGTAGGGTTCTAGGTAATGAGATGAATCAAAGAGCAAAAGTTCTCATTTCTGTGCCAGTTTCACTCTAGAAAATGTAAGTTTTGCTTAGCGCACTGCAAATTTTTGCAAGTGATTCAGAGCTAACATTTGTTCATGTTTTATTTTTCCAGAGGGTTGGGTGTTAAAGGTGAGGTGATGACTATCTGAATGTAAGTGACGTGGCAGGATTATGTTTCCAAGTATGCTAAATTTTAACAAGTTGGTCATATAAATAGTTGGAAAATTTGACGATTCAGATGCCCTTAACATCTATGCAGCGCTGGAGATTCACGGCAGAATGCTTCATCACAGAATTAGATACACAGCCCCTCCGTTCAGACCACTATACTATATAGAGTGTGCCAGACATTTCAAAGGAAAATAGCACAGCTATTTACAGAACATCTTCATTTCACCCCTGGGATCTATCCTTTGTTCTATGTCCTTTTCACTCAATCTATGCTCTTTAAGGGTTCCTTGGCAGCCACTTTCTTTTCTGAGGGGGGGAAAATATAACAACAACTGTGGCTATTGAAAGTAAAAGTACCTTTGTATAACTAAAACATTCTCAGTATTTAAAAGCTTTGTCACTTTCTTAACACAAAATAGCAGTTACATAACAGACGCAACTTCAGGTCCTTGTTGAGAACTTCGGTCTAAATAAAGCAATGAATATTATGACAAAGCAGCCGCAATTCACATATTTATAAGAGTTATAATATTATAAACAGGTGTGGCCCCCAAAAGCACTCTCTTCCTATTTATTCAACACCAATTGCCATTTATTCCTCCTGCCACAACCTCCAATGAAATGGACAGGGCTTGCATAGCAATGTTAACCGACCAAGCCCACAGCCAGAGTAATTTCCATAGACCCAATGGCCACAAAGGACACAGAAGATATATTTGGTGCATCTCCAAACTCCCCCAGGCTAAATGCCATTTACTCTTTCCCAGGGCTGGTAGTGCTTGTTTACTGCATTGTCATCTGCTCTAGGAAGGAAAGAGGCAGGTAAGTCCTGTGCACTCCATATCTGGTGACCCTTACCAAAAACCAGCTGCTATTTCTTCAGCTCACTTTTCTTTCTGCAGCTTTAAGCTGTGTCCTTTTGTTCCCTCCTTGGGAGATGGCTAATAGCCAGCCCCAGGGACTGCAACACTTCAGAAGATCGATGTAGGCGATCGTTAGAACCCCCTTACAGTAAAACGCAAAAAGTTAAACAAACGCCTTTAGCTTCCTTGAAGATACGCCACCAGTTGGAATCTTGTTTTATTTTTTCCAAAGGGAAATGAATAAAGTTCTTGATCTTCTGAAATTTAAAATGCTATAGGCAACTTTAAGGAGTAGAGTTATAATAAAAAATGCGACACTCTGTATCTTGTTTTTTAAATTAACAATTTCAGTAGCAAAAGACAAACAAATCCCACCAAATCCAATAGGACCCAATGAACTAAAGACACAAAGGAAAGAGCAGTGTAAATATGGTAAAGGTTTGAATACAGAGGTGAAGACTTGGAAATGAGGGTCCTTTCCAATTTCATGCCCATAAACAACAGATATTTTCCAAAACAGAACTTCATTTACATAATCCAACACACCCATACTTTTCTTTCGTTGGCAGAAGCTTGAAAATTAGCGTGATGTCTTCTCTTTTCTTCACCTTTCTCGCATCTGCCTCCTAACGATTTCCCCATCCATTTCTTTCGACTCAATGCTATTCATGCCACACAGTGTCCTTCATACAACTTTGTTATTCTGGATCCCTTTTTTTTTTTTTTTTTTTTGCCTATTTTAATTCCCATATAGTGCCATCACCACAGCACAAACTTTTGAGGGGCATAAGTAAATTATTTTAAGGAGCTAAAAATCCCAGAAAGCAGAAATGTTCTTAATGCTATATTCTCAATCCTTCTCCTATCTCATTGAGCAGAAGATTGAGTCTAACATTTCTTCCATACCTCCTTTATTTGTGTAATAAATATGTACCACATATCTAACATGTGTCCAGTCCTGTGCTAGGCTTTGAGCAAGTCAGACAAGGTCTTTGCCTCACAAAGCCAACGTTCTAGGAAAGAAAAAGCAATGATATAACTACAGACATGTGCCTTATAATGATGTTTGGTCACATATGACAGTGGTCCTGTAGATTATAATGGAGCTGAAAAATTCCTACGGCTGCATCTCCTAGTGACGATACAGTCCTTGTAGTGTGATGAGTTACTCACGTATTTGTGGTGATGCTGATGTAAAAAAAACCTAATGTGCTGCCAGTCATATAAAAATATAGGACAATTATGTACATCAGATTTGATGATAATAAATGATGTTACTAGTTTGTGTATTTACTGTGCTTTTTTAAATCATTAAACTGTACTCCATCTACTTATAAAAAAAAGCTAACTATAAAATAGCCCTAGGCAGATCCTTTATTCCAGAAAAAAAGGCACTGTTGTCACAGGCGATGACAGCTCCATGTATGTTATTGCCCCTGACGACCTTTCAGTGGGACAAGATGTGGGGGTGGAAGACAATGATACTGGTGATCCTGACCCTGTGTAGGCCTACGCTAATGTGTGTTTTTGTCTTAGTTTTTGACAAAACAGTTTACAGAATAAGGATATAAAAAATATTTTTATACAGCTGTACAATGTGTTTGTGCTTTAAGTGTTTTTACAAGAGTCACAAAGTTAAAACAATTTAAAAGGTTATGAAGTAAAAAAGTTATAGTAAGCTAAGGCTAATTTATTATTGAAGAAAAATTTTTTTCATAAATTTAGTGTAACCTAATTGTACAGTGGTTTATAAAGTCTACAGTGGTATATAGTAATGTTCTAGGCCTTCACATTCACCAACCACTTGCTCGCAACTTCTAGTCCTGCAAGCTCCAGGTGCCCTATATGGGTGTATCTTCTTTTTATCTTCTGTATTACATTTTTACTGTACCTTTTCTATGTTTAGATACACAAATACCACTGTGTTACAACTGCCTACAGTATTCAGTACAGTAACACGCTGTACAGGTTTGTAGCCTAGGAGCAATAGGCTATACCACATAGCCTAGGCATGTTGTAGGCTTTGTGCAAGCACATTCTATGATGTTTGCACAATGACAAAATCACCTAATAATGCATTTCTCAGAACATATCTCTGTTGTTAAGTGATACATGACTCTAAGTGCAAGATTAGTTATTTACTTTCTGTGCTGATAAGGGCTATAAGGGAAATAGATGGTGTGATGAAAGCATGTTACAGAAAATCTGACCTGATCTGGGATCTCTTATGGCTTCCTTGAGGACATTAGCAAGAGCTTAGCCTAAAGCATTAGTTAGCATTAACCACCATGGACAGGAAAACTAAATACCTTTGAGGAAGAAAGGAGCCTAGACCCCATCAAAGTACCCACAAGCAAACCCAAAGGTCCTTACCCAACATATGCTACAGACACAGGCTTAAGAGTGGGGGCAGGGGGTGGAGAAAAAGCACCATCTAAACAAAAGAAAATCCCCAAACAAGAAGCGACAGCTGCTCCAGATGAGAAGGAAATCAGTGCAAGAACTCTTGAAGTATGAAAAATCAGAGAGAAAGGACACCCTCAAAGGAGCACACCTGCTCTCTAGCAATGAATCCCATCCAAAATGAAAACACTAAAATGACAGAGAAAGAATTCCAAGTATGGATTATAAGGAAGCTCATTTAGATTGAAGAGAAAATGGAAAACCAATTCAAACAAACCAGAAAAACAATTCAGGAAATAAATGAAAAATTTACTAAAAAGAGAGATACATTTTTTTTTTCAAAAAAATAATAGAACTTCTGGAAATAAAAAATTCATGTAGGGAAATACAAAAAAAAAAAAAAAAAAAAAAAAAAAAAAAAAAAAAAAAAAAAAAAAAAAAAAAAAAAAAAAAAAAAAAAAAAAAAAAAAAAAAAAAGAGAGAGAGAATTTTTAAGAATAGACTAGACCAAGCAGAAGAATTTCAGAGCTTGAAGACAACTCTTTTGAATTAACCTAGTCAGTCAAAAATAAAGAACAAAGAATCAAGAGGAATGAACAGTCTATGATAAACATGGGATTATGTGAAATGGCCCAACATGAGAATCATAGGCATCCCTGAGGGTGAAAAAGAAAAAAACACAAGGCCTGTAAGACCTATTTGAGGGAATAATTGAGGAAAACTTCCCTGGTCTTGCTGGAGATTTAGACATCCAGATACAAGAAGCTCAACGAATACCTGGGAGATTCACTGAAAAAAGTGAATCACCAAGGAATAAAGTCATCAGACTGGCCAAAGTCAACACGAAGGAGGAACTCATATGAGCTGTGAAATGAAAACATCAAGTAGCTTACAAAGGAAAACCCATATGACTAACAGCAGAGTTCTCAAGAGAAATCTTACAAGCCAGAAAGGAATGGGGTCCTATCTTTAGTCTCCTTAAACAGAATAACTGCCAGCCAAGAATTCTGTATCCTGCTAAACTAAGTTTCATAAATGAAGGAGAAATAGTTTTTCCAAGACAAGCAAACACTAAGAGAATTTGTCACTACTAGACCCACCCTACAGGAAATGCTCAAAAGTACATGATACATGCAGCAGCACAATAGACACCAACCAGTGTAAAAACACCCAAAAGTTATAGCTCACAGCTATTATAACACAATAGCACAAGAGGGAAAACACAACAATAAGATATCATCCAACATGTTGAAGAGAACAGCATCCCACATATCAATACTAACACTCGAATGGTGTGAATGCCCCACTTAAAAGACACAGACTGGCTAAATGGATGAAAAAAACACAAGTATTTGCTGTCTCCAAGAAACACATCTAAATCACAAGGACTCACACAGACTCAAGGTAATGGGATAGAAAAACATATTCCACACAAATAAAAATCAAAAGTGAGCAGGTGTAGCTATTCTCACAACAGATAAAATCGACCTTAAATCAACAATGGTGCAGAAAGACAAAAATGGTCAATATATAATAGTAAAGGGAGCAATACATTAAGAAGACATAACAATCTGAAATATATATGCACCTAACACTGGAGCTCCCAGTTTCATAAAGCAAATTCTTCTAGATCTAAGCAAAGAAATAAACAGTAGCATCTTAACAGTCAAGAATTCAATGTTCCTCTGACATAACTGGACATATCATTGAAGCAGAAAATGAATAAACAAACACTGGAATTAAGCAGGACTCTAGAACAAATGCACCTAACAGATATTTACAGAATATTCTACCCAAAAACTGAATATATATTTTTCTCATTAGCACATGAAATACTTTCTGAGATTGATCATATCTTAGGTCACAAAACATGTCTCAGCAAATTAAAAAAAAAATAAAAATCATACCATATATCTTTTCACATCATAGTGGAATAAAACTAGAAGTCAATTCCAAGAGAAACACTCAAATCTATACAAAGTCATAGAAACTAAACAACCTGCTATGAAATGATCCTTGGGTAAATGATTAAATTATGATGGAACCCAAAAGTTTCCTTGAACTGAATGACAAAGGGGACACAAGGTTTCCAAATCTTGGGATGCAATAACAGCAGCCCTGAGGAGGAAGTTCATAGCCTTAAATGCCTACATCAAAAAGACAGAAAGATTACAAATTAACAGCTTAATATCACATTCCAAGGAAGAAGAAAAAGAACAAACCAAACCCAAAGTGGGCAGAAAAAAAGAAATAACAAAGCTCAGGGCAGAACTAAACAAAATGGAGACCAAAAAACAAAAACAAAGGGTTAATGAAACAAAGTTTGTTATTTGAAAAGATAAACGAAATTGATAGACCACTAACTATATTAACCAGAAATAGAAGAGAAAGTACTCACAAAATCTCCATCAGAAATAAATAACTGATACCACAGAAATACAAAACATCATCCATAAATACTACAAATATCTCTATGCAGACAAACTAAAAAACCTCGAGGAAACGGATAAACTACTGGAAACACACAACCTCCCAAACCTGAATCAGGAAGAAACAGAAACCCTGAACAGAACAATAATGAGCAGTGAGTTTGAAACAGTAATAAAAAATTTCTCAACAAAAAAATGTCCTGGACCAGGCAGATTCACAGCCAAATTCTACTAGACCTACAAAGAAGAACTGGCATCTAGCCTACAAAACAAACCAAAACCCCAAACAAACCCACATAGATGGGGGTGTGTCAAAGGGACCTATCCAGCTGAAATAGGTCCTACTGGCCAAAGCTGAGACAGTTTGATCGACAAAATAATGACAAATGCACGTACCCTTGACATGATGTCATGAAAATGGTGTGGAGTGGCTACGTCCCCTGCAGCAGTACCAGCCCTCCCGTTTGCCACATTCCACCCCACAACACACTCCCATCCAAGCCCGGTGCTGAGTCTGTGTGTCAATCACCAGTCATCGCCAGCTTATGCTCTCATGGGAGAGACTATATTCCTCTCTTTAAAGTGGGAAACGGAAAAACAGAACAAATGGCCACCCATTTCAAGAAAGTGGAGAGGCAACACTGTTAAATTATGGAAATGAGGAATGTTCCTATTTATTTAATATGCAAAGTGTGTATATAAGAGATACCATTAGAAACAAACCCTAATAAGAGCCATGAGAAATACGTGGGATGGGGACATGATTAAAAACATTAATAAAGGAAAATAAACCATGTTGAAATTTTAGTCTTTTAGGTTTTAATACAAATAAAGTAACACTGCTTACACAAGAAAAGCTTCACTTAATTCTGTTACTTGCTTTAAGTCATATGAATTTGTGAATCCTGGTATGGACTGTCTAGAAGGAGATTTCTTGAGCTCGGTATGTTATAAAGCTATAGTAATCAAGACAATGTGGTATTAGTGTAATGATAAATATGTAGATAAATGGAAGAGATTAGAGAGTTTAGAAATAGTTTCTCCTACTTATGGTCAGTTGATTTCTGTCTAAGACGCCAAGGCAATTCAATGGGGAAAAGGATAGAATCTTCCACAAATAATGCTGGAAGAAATGAACATCCACAGAAAACATTGGGGGGGGGGCGGGGATACAGAGTACAGAAAAAAGGGAACCCTTGTACATGGCTGGTGGGAATGTAAATGGGTACAGCCATTATGGAAAACAGTATGGAGGTTCTCCAAAAAAATTAAAAACAGAACTACCATATGATGCAGCAATCCCACTACTGGGTATATATCCAAAGGATATGAAATCAGTATGTTGAAGAGAATTCCCATGTTGATTGTAGCATTATTAACGATAGCCAAGATATAAAATCAATCGAACTATCCATCAACAGATGAATGGATAAAGAACACGCGGTACATATACACAATCGGATACTATTCAGCCTTAAAAAAGACAGAAATCCTATAACTTGTACATGGAAAACCTGGAGGACAACATGTTAAATAAAATGAGCCAGACCTAGAAAGACAAATACTGCATGATCTCACTTACATAAGGAATCTAAAAAAGTTAAACTCACAGAAACAGAGATTAAAATGGTTGTAACAGAGGCAGGCTATATGGGAGAGTGGAGGGAATTGGAAAGATGTTGGTGAAAGGACACAAAATTTCACTTACACAGGATGAATAAGTTTAAGAAATCTATTTTACATCACGGTGACTATAGTTAATAAAAATATATTGTATACTTAAAAATTGCTAAAAGAATAGATTTTAAGTGTTCTCACCAGACACACAAAATAAGTATGTGAGGTTGTATGTACATTAATTAGCTTGATTTAACCATTCCACAATGTATACATATATCAAAATATGTTTTACACCATATATATATATATAATTTTTTCAATTAAAAAATTAAAAAGAAAAAAAAAGAACCTAAACCCCTCTATCTCACACTATTCATAAAAATTAAAATTGGATCATGAACCTAAACACAAAAACTAAAGTTTATAAGTTTTATAAACTTATAGAAAAAATATAGAAGAAAATTTTTGAGGTATTAGTGTAAGCAAAAGTTTCTTAGATAGGATACAAATTTGAACCCTAATAAAATCTATAAATTAGGCTTCACTGAAATTAAAATTTTCTCCTCTTCAAAAGATATTGTTAGAAAAAAATTTAAAGTAAGCCATAGGCTGGGAGAAAATATTCCAATACATATATCTGACAAAACACTGGTATTCAGAATACATAGAACTCTACAGCTCAATAAAAAGACAAGCCAATTTTGAAAATGGGCAAAAGCTATGAACAGACATTTCATCAGAAATATATGAATGACCAATTATGTGAAAAGATGCTTTATATCATCAGTCATTATAGAAATGGAAATTATAACTGTAGTAAGATACCACTATTTGCTCACTAGAATGGCTAAATTAAAAGACAATACCAAGAGGTGATGAAGATATGGAGAAACTAGGACTCCTATACATTCTTGGGAGTAAAATAAAGCACAACTACTTTGGAAAAAAATTTGGTAGTTTCCTATAAAATTAAAAAAAATACTTACCTTATGATCCAGCAATTCTATCTTTAGATATTTAGCCAAGAGAAATGAAAGCATATATCCACACAAAAACTTGTACAAACTTGTAAAAGCTTCATAACAGCTTTATTCATAATAGTCATAAGCTGTAAACAGCCCAAATGTTCATCACTTGTGAATAAATTGATAAACACATAAAATATATATACAATGGATTAAAACTTAGCAACAAAAAGTAATGAATGGCTGATATCCATAATATGGATGAATCTCAAAAACATTATGCCGAATGAGGGAAGCCAGAGAAAAGGCTACGTATTGTATTATCCCACTTATGTGAAATTCTAGAACAGGTAAACTAATCTATAATGATAAAAAGCAGGTCAGAATATGAAAGTTGTAAGGACTGACTACCAAAAGTCATAGGGGACAGTTACCAGTTAGTTATGAGGATGTGTGGATTTGCTAACATGTGGCTAACAAAGTTGATTTAAAATATAAACAAAATAATTAGGTGGTTTCAATATGAACTCACGATCGAAGGGCCTAGAAAAATTAACACCCTAGTAGCAATGAAACACCTAACACACAGATCTTGATTTGTAAATACCATTCTCCACTAAAAGGAGCCAGGGCCCCTTGGAGAAGGGGTTGATTTCAGGTCTGGCACAGGGCTGGGGAACTGAAAGTACCAGATGAGCTGAACATATCTTGTGGCAAAAACGCAAAGAAGTTCTCAGAGATAAACAAGAGCGAGTTAAGTGAAGACAGAAGCTGGTCTGAAGCATTCCGGGCCAATCTGTGAACAATTTGAACATCAAAAAGAAAGACACAATGGATTAAAACACACTTGGAGAAAAACTGATCCACAAGTTTATGGTTATAGGATGTTGCGTCTGTGTGTGTGTGTGTGTGTGTGTGTGTGTGTGTGTGTGTGTAGCTGTTCTTGGGTAAATGTTGTTGGAAAACAAAATATTCTGTCTCAAAGTATCACCCCATGGATCATTTATTAATTGCAGGAGGAAAACATGCCTTCGCAATAAAAGATTTGGTGGTCACCCCCTTGTCCAAGTGGTCAAGCTTGGCATCACCACACCGAAGATGACCTGACAATATGTGCTGCCGCACTGGATGCAGGAGTAGGGAGATAGCATCATCTACGTGGTGTCCTTGCCAAAAAGGTTGGCCTAAATATAGTTATGAGGAAACAAATGACTGCTAGGAGACTAAACAGCAAAACGGGGTTTGTGTGTGGTATGTGCGTGTGTGTGTGTGTGTGAGCTTATCATAGCCAAACCTCTGAACTATTTAAATTTCTATTTTCCTCACAGTTTCTAGGAAAGTGGCAACTGTTGCAGAAAAGAATCCCAGACTCAGAGTATATCATTGTGTATTGTGGTACAGCTATTGTGACGATATTGGGGAAGAACAAAAGAAAAGAGCTACTGCTTTGGAGGTCCTCCCAATCTCCACGAGCCTGTCCTCTCTCCTGCCATCAATGTTAAAATACGTTCCTTCTAGAAAAGTCATGTGAGCTTCCTCTATTCCACTGCCCCTTGCACAGGTCTGCATACTTCAATAAAACTTGATGTTTATTGAAACTATGAACATAATTCGCTAATTGCCGGTGACTATGTTAATCTTCATTTGGATATCAAAAAGGAAAACTTTATACAAAATTATACTTAGGTTTGCAGAAAACTTCTACACATTAGCACATCTAACATATTCCAATACTCTAAGCTGTTGCCCCTTTTAAAATTGGATTCTTTGCTACATATTCCCCAAAATGTTTCAAGGGTCCTGAGCTCTGCAATGGCAGAGAACTTGCAGCTCACTTCTGTGGCAGTATGTCCAACACGTAACAGAAGTGTTTGTCCAAATGCATGCTGTTCACTTGGTGTGGGATCTGGGGCTCTTAGCAACACTGGATGGCTGGTCTCATCAGTCCCTTAGCCTTTCATGTAACAGGCAAACTCAGATACAAAGAAACTAATCTACATCTCGAAAAAGTTATACATTAACACCATTGATTGAAAGCATAATCCCGCCTTTCCTTCTTGAAAGAAAAATCAATATGGCTTCAGACTATGTCTTCTGGTGCTATGTGTTTGCGTGCAGGGAGAGGGGCTGGGGGACACGTATTGGGT
>RJWJ010031694.1:0-19059 GCA_004363605.1 Indri indri
AAAAGAGGGTAGTGGGCATTAACATGTAAAACTATTGCTAATATCTTAGGGCTTATGTCTCCCTTTTATTAGGTATTTTTGTGGATTTCTCTGTTTCCTACACCTTCCCTGTTGATTACTTGAACATATTCTCAAATTAGATTTTGATTTATTTATATTGGCATTTAGTATATTACTTGGCATACTTTTCTTGGTGGTTGCTGTAGGTTTTATTAAGCATACATTTCACATCAACTTATCACATCTAACTGTTATTGACATTTTGCCACTTTGATGGAATTACTGCAGAGTTACATCCACAGGGCTCCCTTTACTAACCCCATTTTTAAAGATGATTATCATAAGTATTTTCCCTGATAAACATATCAGATAGTGTTATTTTTGATTCAACCATTCTATGTGACTTAAGAAATTCATATAAAGAAATTTATAATAATTTTGATTGCAGTATTTAATAAAATTATTTTATGTTTCTAGTTCTTTTGAACTCAAAAGATTTTTCCAGTTTTTGCATTAAATGTTTCCAAGGTCCTACATAAAACAAATCAGGATTACTTTACTACAATTTGAAAAATTGCTGTATTAAAAACTAGTATTGAGCAATTATAATCCCATATATTGATTTTCATTTCTTATTAAGTAAATTTCTATTTTGCTTAATTTGATGATCTCACATAAAATGTCTTCACAATCTACTAACATAAAAATAACTCTAATACTTACACAATTTGGGTGATAATGTGAACTCACATACTAGTTCATGTTATCATAAGTTCTTACAAATAAATACAGAAGCTACAGCAACCCAATAGAAAATGCTTAGATTTTCTTTATCAATTTTTAAACTGTGCACTATGATAAATAAATGTGGTAAAATAGATGCAGATATATTAAGTATAACTTGACTTTGTACCTTAATTGAAAAAGGAATGAAACCTAAATATTTGCTATGTATATATTATAGTCACAAAATATTAGTTTAAAAGATAATCACAACTGAGTTTTCATGAAATAAACAAAAAGAGAATTATCATTTATTAGAGTACTTGATTTTTTGTTTTACTTTTCTTTCAAAGGTACATTTTATACATCTCGTTTTTAAAACACAACTATTTAAATATGAAAGGAAAATTTGTAGAAATTAACCTAGTTGATGAGAGTTCTTCCCTATATACTGCAGAGTATTTGAAGAACTTTCCTTTCTGTGAAAAATAATATTAATATAAATCCTTTTATCCTGAAGTATAATAAAAACACTTGAACTAGAAATGAGCATATTATATGAACTAAAATATTTTATATATAACTATTGAACTATTTATACTGAATACTTCATAGAAAAATAAACATTGTTTCAATCAATGTTATCTATGACTGGAGTTGCAAATATTTTTTCTAATTGTTTTATATGACTTTCACTTTGCTTTTTATATTTTTTGCCTTTAAAAACTTTTTATTTAATATAATAAATTTATTCATTTTTAAAATTTAATTCAATATTGTTCTCAATATATCTCTATTTGTTGACTCTGATTTTACTTTTAAATATACAAATGTCTACAGAATAATTTTATTTTTGACAACTATGCCTATACTGCTAATTATAATAAAATTGCATTTGATACTCTTTTAATCACTTGACATATAAGGGTTCTTAAGTGCTTTGTGTTCATGTTTGCTGCTCCTTTGCCTGTATTTGTTTTTTTATATACAGTTGTATTAAATGTATCTTTACTCTTTTCTTTGGTTGTATTTAGACATTTTCTCATGAAATTTAGCATTCTTTTTCATTTTACTTTTCATTCATTTTTCCTCAATTTGCTAAAATATGCAGGTATTTTTTATCTTTTCATATGCTATTGGTTTGAAGTATACACTTCTCATTTTTATTGTGTTAGTATTTTCCTTTTCATTTTATGGAAATAGACACCTATGTCTCTAAGAATGGAACCGCATTTACTCAGAACTTCATTCAGGTTAGAAAATAATAATAGTTGCTAATAATTACTGAATATTCAATATGCATTGGAGTCTGTGTGTTATATGTATTAATTCAACTAATCTTGATAGAAACCCTATAAAAGAACTAATAATATATTATTATATTATTGTATTATATGGGTATTACTGACAACCAGAGCAGGCAGGCATTTTAAAGAGAAATTTATATCCTTCCTCAAAGGGTGAATATTGTATGGGGAATAAAAAACAAAACATTTACTAAGGCCTCTTTGATTTATACCACTTGCTGTTTTAGCCACAGACACCATTTTTGTCTGTGCTGTTTCTAGAAAATATCTTCCTCGTTTTTGCCTTAGAGTCTTTGCCTTTGTTGTTTCCTCTTCATGGAAAGCTTACAACAGACATATATTTTTTTTTATTTCATAAATGGCTCCTTATCATTAAAGAATTCTTCTTTGTCCAAGAAAAAATAAGTCCCTCCTTTATCTACCGTAGGTAGTGTGGTTCCCCATTTGGTGGCAGAATAACATATTTAAATCCTAATTCTGTAATTTAGAAACTGTGCAACCCTAACATGATAATCTACCTTTGTGTTCTCACTTTTCTTTAACTATAAACTATAGGTAACAATTGGATATAACTGATTGGGATATGTTGGAAATCAAGTAAGGAAAAGAATTTAGAAAATGCCTTGGCACAAAGAAAACTCTCAAAAATTTTTTCAGTGTTTATGGTTCTATTTCATATTCTGTATTCTGTAATACGTCTTTTTCATATGTAGAAGAAAATACTAGAAGTAGAAATAATGCTAAAGATTTGAGGCGTATTTTCAATTTTCATTTTAAAAATAGTTTTCCTCTATAAAATGGAACATGAAGAGTTCTAGTTTTCTAATTCATTAGATTATAAAAACTAACATTACATGCTAGCCATGAATCTCACTATTTTTAAAATATGGTAGAAATGGGAGAATGAAATAATTAGACACCATATTTTTATTAGCCTTAACTATATTTAATAGAGCTCTAATATTTCATGATTATTTTCTTCTACTATTTCAGAAACTAATAAAATAAAAGCATAACAGACTGAAAAATACTTTGAAAACACTTTGGCCTCTTTATTATTTAATATGCAGGCTGCAGAATAACTTTAGGTAAAAGTAATTGCTCGTTCCAAACTCCTTCTAAAGTAGGTTATAATATCTGATGGACAATAAATTATACTACACAAGGGAATATTTACATCTATAACTTCATTCACACCTTCAATTAACTCAAAGATATACAAATTTCTCTAGTGTGTACTTTCATAGGAGGAGAAATTTTCACCATGGGTTTTAATATTTTGATATCCTCTCCACGGTACTTCCTTAGGGATTTCCAGAGTGAAATTGCTTTTTTTTAAATGATGAAGTCAATTATACTATCTAGTCCCTGGTAACTCAATTATTTAAAAAAATCTTTGCATATGTTTTATATATACAAAAACACCCAAATTATTGATACAAAACTATACTTTACCATAATTAAATTAGTGTTCTTTTAAATTAAGGTAATTAAGTTGGTAAACAACTTATTTATAGTAATCTCATAAACAGATCAAATACTTTAAATAGTGATTATACCAAGTAATTACATAATTAAGATGTCTTAAATAATTATCATCATACAACTTACATAAAATTGTACAGATTAAGTACAGGATGAGTTAAAAATAAGTATTTATTCTTTATGAATTCATTATTTAAAGAATCTTTTTTATTTTTGTTATAGTCACTAAAATGTAAAATAAAAAAATAAGAAATTATCTGAAGGATTAAAAACATTCAAATGTTAAACCGTCACATTTCTGTTAATATATTTTGAAAACTAGAAGTATTTCCAAAACATCGATGAAGGCATACATCTCATTTCATTGTGGCTGTAGACTTTTTATTGTGCATAAATACGACAGGAAGCTAATGACGATAAGACATATAATGTAGCAAAGAAATGAATACATAAAGAGTGTGCTATAAGCATGTATGCACATTTGAATTGAGTTTGCTTAACCACATGCACTGTAAAAATAAACATTATGCGAGACATAATGAAGCTCAAGATTAGTAAGGTATATTGCTATATATATAGCTATATATAGGGCAATAAAAGTATTCTTATTGGGCAATTCGACCTTTTTTTATAAAAACATATGCAATTAAAGACTTTGATTTACATTTTGAAGTTAAATTAGTATATATTTACTAAAACAGGGCATATACAAATATGCTGGCAATTGCAGATTAAAAAATACACTATTTTAAACTTGGAGAATTACTGGGGGCTGGTAGCAAGATGGCTGACTAGAAAAATCACTTGTCAGACCATCCTGGCTGGAAGGTAGGATATTGGACTGAGGAGAGTGGAGAAGAGTCATAGCTCACGTGTGGATCACAGAGAGAGACAACAGAGACAACTAACTGCTGACTCCATGAAGTAAAACTTCAAAGCTTAGAAGAAAGAGGGTAAAGAGGAGAAGACACCGGCAAGGATCGCACCCAGAGAAGCTCAGAGCCCATTGAAAGGGTAAGGGGGGATTCCCCTCCCCCTCATACAAGCCTTTGGTGAACAGCAGGACACTAAGTTTATTGAACGTTTTTCCACCCTCCGTGAGCCCAGGCATGGTGGTTAATAAGGAATAGTGGGGTGAGCTAGCAAGCCCCAGGAGTTTGGGCAGCCCATGAGGGGCTCCCCTTGGGAGAGTGCCACAAGAGGCCAAGAATACCAGCTTCCTTCCATCTAGACACTTCTTCCCCTGCCCCCACCATAGCCACAGCAACTGAGAAAGCAGTTAGAGCTCGGGCTAACCGGGAGCCACGGAGCCTCCCCCGCCCATTGCAACGGAGAGAGTAGTTTAAGCAAAGAAGCTCACGAACGGCCAATTCTCTCCAGAGGTTACGCACTCGAGGTTGAGGTCTTCACAGAGAGTGGGGCCCACCCCTCTTCCCTTGAAGACTTGTAGTGGAACAGGGGGGCACGATTTGGGATCTGTCTGCCCACTGGCATTTCGCGAGATTGCATACCAGTGGATCAGATAAGCAAGCCAGTCCTGGTGACCCCTGGACATGAGAGGGGTGCAGGGAGACACAGGGGAGAAGTCTGGGAGCTGGACTCAGGTGGCAAGGAAGCCTGCAGGGACATATCTGATGGGAGAGTGTGGTGGGGTGCTGAGGAACAGGGATCTGGGATTGTGCCTTTCCCCCTGCTGAAGAACCGCCATTGGATATGGGTGTGGCGTTTGCAGAGAAATAGCCTATTCCCTGGTTCCATAGGAAAGAAACCCGGCTGGCACTCAGGCAAGCAGCTGACCAGGTGCAGTGGCCCCTCCTCCAGCTCATTACAGGGATAGCAGTTTGAGACGAGAAGTTCACTAACAGCTACTTCTCTCTGGTGGGTGCATGGTCCAGGCTGAGGTCCCCACAGGCAGATGGGCCCAAACCTCTTCCTTTGAGGACTTACAGTGTAACAGAGGAACACAATCAGCAAATTCCCTGCGTGCCGGTGTTTTGTGGAGAAGCGCACTACTGGGTCAGACACAAAAGACCAACCTGGGGGAAGGTTTGAGAGCTGGACTTGGGTGGTGAGGGAGCACGTGTGAACTGAACCGACGGGAATGTGTTGTGTGGGTCCAAGGAGCAGTGAGTTGGTAAACTACCCACCCCTCCACAAACAAAAAACTGTATTATTTGATAACAGTGGAAAGATCCCCAGCCTGGGGCCTTAGCATTCAAGAGTTTAGGCCCCTCCCCTGTGAACAGCCTTCCTAGTTTGGAGAGCTTGTCCTGATGTTCCAACTAGTAGCTCCCCCTTGTGGCTGGAAAAACAACTTCTGCGCCCCACTGAGGCTTTGCAAAGCCTTTCAGACTCCCACAGCCTAGTCATGAACCACCTTGCTCCCCCCACTACTCCAGTGGTTGTTGCGATCAGACAACCCCCCGGGGAGCTACAGGGTCCCTCCTAAAGCATGGGACACTCAAATACTCCACCTGGGGCACTGGAACATACCAAGGGCACAAAAGAACATCTTGGCAGCTGTTCTTTCACACACACATCAACCAATGACAGGGGAAAGACCTCTATAGCTCATCATAGCATCTTCCAGCTCAAACAAGGCAGGGGTGATTCACACTCACAAGTACCACCGGCCATCTCAGAGATTAAGATGAAGGACAAAACACAATTCACACTGCTGAGAAGAGGTGAAGACAGCAGGACAGAGACAACCTGAGAGGATCATCAAACTTTCCTGAACATCCATAGGCAACTCAGGACCAAAATTCTTCTCCCTAGCTCAGGAAGGGATTGATCTTTGGAGACGCAGGGACAGGCCTGCAAGCCAGGCCTAGCATCCCCAGGACTCAATTGAGAAGCCAAAAGAGAAGGAATCAACAGAAGAACTCCAGAAAAGTATAAAAATTCACAGCAAAAGGACACCCCCAAAAGGAAACAACAACTCTTTACCAATGGATACCAATGAAAATGAAAGTATTGAAATGACAGATAAGGAATTCCAAATATGGATTATAAGGAAGCTCAATGAAATACAAGAGAAAATTAAAAAGCAACACAAAGAAACCACAAAAACAATACAGGAAATGAGCGGAAAATTCACTAAAGAAATCAAATTATTAAAGAAAAATCTAATAGAACACCTGGAAATGAAAAATTCATTCAAGCATGTACAAAACACAGTAGAAATTTTAAAGAATAGACTAGAACAGGCAGAAGAAAGAATCTCAGAGCTTGGAGACAACACCTTTGAATTAAGACAAAGCACAGAGAAAAAAGAGGAATAAACAAAGCCTACAAGAAATATGGGATTATATAAAGTGGCCTAACATAAAAATTATAGATATCTCTAAGGGCGAAGAAGAAAACACACAAGGGTTGGAAAACATATTTGAGGGCATAATTGAGGAAAACTTTCCTGATCTTGGTAGAAATTTAGATACATAGTTACAAGAAGCTCAGCCACACCTAGGAGATTCATCTCAAGAGGCAATCACCAAGATACATAGTCATCAGGCTGGCCAAAGTTAACATGAAGAAAGAACTCTTGTGAGCTGTAAGGTGAAAACATCAGGTAACTTACAAAGGAAAACCATCAGGCCAACTGCAGATTTATCAACTGAGACCTTGAAAGCCAGAAGCCATTGGGGCCCTATTCTCAGTCTTCTTAAGCAGAATAATGGCCAAACTAGAATTTTGTATTTGCAAAACTAAGTTTCTTATATGAGGGAGAAATAGACTTTTTCAGACAAACAATCTCTGAGGGAGTATGCCAAGACCAGACCTGCCCTGCAGGAAGTATTCAGATCTGAAGTATACATCAAATAGCACAATAGTCACCCACCAGTGTAAAATCAACAAAAGCTAAAGCTCAGAGCCCATAAAACAGTGTCCATCAATTCACGAGTGGATTAACAAAATATGGTATATGTATACTATGGAATACTACTCAGCCAAGAGGAAGGGTGACTTAATGCCTTTTACAACAATTTGGATGATGCTAGAGACCATTATCCTAAGTGAAGTATTGCAAGAATGGAAAAACAAACACCACTTGTACTTACTATCAAATTGGAACTAACTGATGAGCACATATATGCACAGAGAGAAGTAAATCTCAATGGGAATCAAGCAGGGAGGAGTGGAGAGGAGGGAATGGGCAAAAACCTACCTAACAGGTACAATAAACACTATCTGGGTGACAAGCACGCTTTTAACCCCAACTCAAGCATTACAAAAGGGACCCATGTAACCAAAAACATCTGTACCCTCATAATACTCTGAAATAAAAGTGTGGAATTAGAATGTTGAAAGAGAAAGAAAGAAAAGAAAGGGCATCGAAAATAAAAAGGAGCAAGTCAAATTGGCTTTGTTTGCAGACAAAATGATGTTATGTTTTGGAAAACCTAAAGACATCACCAAAAAAATTGTTAGAAGTGATAAACGAATTTAGTAAAGTTGCAGGGTACAAAATTATACAAAAACCAGTAGCACGCATATGTGCCAACATTGAACAATCTAAAAAAAAAAAAAATACAGAAAGCAATCCTATTTACAATAGCTATAAATAGCTACAAGGAACATAAAATACCTAGGAATCAATTTAGTCAAGGAAGTGAAAGATCTATACAATAAAAAGTATAAAACACTGATGAAAAGAACTGAAACAGATACACAAAAAATGGAAAGATATTCCATTCTCATTAATTGGAAGAATTAATATTGTTAAAATGACAATTTTGTGCAAAGCAATTTCAAGATACTATACAAACTTTATCAAAATACCAATGACATTCTCTAAACAGGAAAAAAAAAAAATCCTAAAAATTTATATGGAATAGCAAAAGCCCTGAGTAGCCAAAGCAATCCTGAGCAAAAAGAAAAAAGCTGGAGGCATCACACTCCCTGACTTCAAAGTATACTACAAGGCTATAGTAACCAGCATGATACTGGCATAAAAACAGACATGTAACCAATGGAACAGAATAGATAACCCATATATATATATATATATATATATATACATATATATTATATATCTATATCTATCTATCTATCTATCTATCTATATATATATATATATATATATATATATCTGCACATTTGCAGCCAACTCATTTTCAAGAAAGGTGCCAAGAACATGCAATGGGAAAAGGACAGTCTCTTCCAAAAAATGGTGCTGGGAAAACTGAATAACCACATGAAGAAGAATGAAACTAGATCCCTATTTTTCATATATGATAATCAAATAAAAATTGATTAAAGACTTAAATCTAAAACTGAAAACTATGAAGCTATTGTACTAAAAGAAAATACTGGAGAAACCTTCCAAGACATTGGTCTGGGCAAAGTTTTTGTGTAAGACCTCAAAAGTACGGGCAACTAAAGCATAAATAGACAAATGGGATTATATCAAGCTAAAAATCTTCTGCACAGCAAAGAAAACAATTAACAAAGTCAAGAGACATCCCATAGAAGAAGAGAAAATATTTGGAAACTATCATCTCATAAGAGATTAATATGTAAATGCAAATGAAAACCACAACGAGATATCATCTCACCCTAGTTAAAATGGCTCTTATCAAAAAACTGGGAATAACAGATTCTGGTGAGAATGTGGGGAAAGGGGAACACTTGTACACTGTTGGTGGTAATATAAATTATTACAGCCACTATGGAAAACGTTATAGAGATTTCTTAATAAACTAAGAGTAGAACCACCATATGATCCAGCAATTCCACTATTGGGTATATAACCAAAAGCCCGGAAATCAGCATATCAAAGAGATATCTGCACTCCCATGTTTATTGCAGCACTCTTCACAATAGCCAAAATATAGAATCTACTTAAGTGCCTGTCAATGAATGAATGGATAAAAAGATATGTGACAATCCTGTCATTTGCAGCAACATCAATGGAAATGGATGAAAGTCACTATGTTAAGAGATAGAAACCAAGCACTAAAAGACAAATATCACATGTTCTCATTGACATGTGGGAGCTAAAAAACTTGGTCTCCTGAAGACAGAGGGTAGATTGGTGGTTACCAGAGGCTGGGAAGTGTAAGGTGGAGGGGAGAATGAAAAGAAGTTGAATAATGGGTAATAATAATATATGGTTTAATAGAAGAAATAAGACTAAATGTTTGATAGTTAAGTAGGGTGACTATAGTTTAAAATAATAGCTAGAAGAGAATAATTTGAATGTTTCTAGCCTAAAGAAAAGAGAAATATTTAAGGTGATAGATATTGAACTCATTTGACCTTTACATATTATATGCATGCATTAGATTATCCCATGTGCCCCCAAAATATGTACATTTATTATGTATCACATGTAATTATGTATTATGTATCTAATGTATCATTTTATTATGTAAAAATTAAATTAAAAAATAAACAAATATATGTGGGTGTGGTGTGTGCATTTATAAACATACTAATGAAATAATTTGTTATAGGAGATGATGGGAATATTTTGGAAGGATAGACATAGAAATAAGATTTTTCTGTGCATACTTAGAAATAATCATGAATTAAGCCTAAGAAAGAAAAACAAACATGCTAAATTTTAACACCAACAAAAACATCATAGCCATACATAAAAAAGAGAATGAAGGCCAATAATTTTTGAACACAGAATTGTGAATGCACAATTTTTTCGTTAAATTCTAAAGGGTAAATGAACTACACTTAGTATTTGCAGTGTATATTACTCAACATTTTATATGTATTGATTTCTTTATTTTTCACAAGTATCCTAGAATATACACACAGTTATTCAGCTCTACCAGGTTCATTTTGTCAGTAAGGCAACCGAGGTTTAGGATGCCTAAAGGATTTGCAGTAGATGAAATATTGGATTATCTGTCTTCAGAACTTGCACTATTCGCATCTATATTATCCTGTTGAGAACCGTAGTAACCAATTAAACATGTAGCAAAATAGAATAAAGTCAGTTATCTTCTATAATTTCTGGATCACTGTATGGCTTTTTAAATTCTTCATTTTCCCTAGAACAGTATTCTATTGACTCTTTGAAATTTTTTATCTACATAATTCAATCGCTAAAAACATACTCCAGACATAAACATAAAAAGAATGGTGGTTCAAAAATATCAATAATAAAAATAAGTGAAAATGGTAGATACAAAGACCTAATGGATTTTTATAGAGACAAATATTTATTTCTGTATTTTCTTCTGCTTTTTACTTAATGAAAGTATGAATTTGTAGTGTCTACTCAATTTATAATCATTGTAGTATGCCATGGAATAACTAAGAAAAATTAATTCATGTTACTGCCATTTTCGTATCTATAAAATTAAAAGGCTGTTCTTAATTTTTCCTGAAAATCATGCCATCTTTGCCCATTTTGATTAAAAAGTCTCACAAAACTTGTTAAATAAGGAATTTTATCAAATCTATATAACTTCAATATATATGATTATGTCAAAAGAATCTATAAAACCTAAGAAATGGAAATACTTGAAAAATCAAAGGAACCTATAGAAAAGCCAATCTTTAAAGATCATCCGACTGCCACCAGTCACAGTTTCAGGAATTTAATCTAAGTTCCTATTTGTGTTACTGTATATTTAAGTGAGACAACATTTAACATTGATGATGTTAAGCTTAACATATATATTTTTAGAAGAAAATACTGGGAGTTTTTGTTTTTTCTTCTCATTTTGGGTATTTATAAAGATATCACAGACATACTTTTCTTAAGAAGGTGATTTCCAATGATAATTATGTGAATATTTTGTGAGGACATACATCAATGTTTGTGATTTTTCTGATACAAAAGCTGTTAGAGCCTTAAATAAAACAACATTTTTTATGACCTGCTGTCTATTCCCTAAGGCAATATAACGGGATGTAGGGAAAGCACTATAATGGATCTTTTATGATTATTCTGCCCATTATACAGTGAATGCTTAGCATTTCTCCAAAGCAAATGCTTGCAGTTAGAATCATGATGAGTTAAAGATCCTTCATTACCATGAGCATTTACAAAATTTCCTTTATGTACAACTTCAAAGTAACCAAACTTCTGAAGTTATATTTATGAGAGAAAAAAAAAGCATAAAGGAAAAAAAGTAAACATATTGTGTACAAAGAAGATGAATAATAAGTTTCACACAGCTGCTGTTTCACAGTTTTTGAAAAGTTACTTCAGGCCAAGGTCACTGTGGATGAAATTGTTGGCATCTTTACTGAAACCCAGCACTTCTTGCACAGAATAGCAGTAAATCCATCTACGAGAGTGATTGGGAAGCTAAAACAGGGATACAACATCTGTCAAGTAGTTTATGCATCTGGCCTAGAGAAGAGTTTCCTTATTTTCAAAAAAGACAGTTTTACCAGACTTTACGTGGGAGTAAAGATAGTCCCTTACAATATATTTATAAATAGACAGCAAAGAAATTGAAAGTAAAGTTGTATTTATATCTTTTTTTCTACCACATTTAAAAGGAAGGTTCTCTACCCCAAAATAGTTGGTTAATGGGCCTATGTAACGTCAGAAGTGAGTCTATATCTCAGACTTGACACTGTAAGTAATTTTGACTTGTGCTCCAGAGAAGATTTAAAGGATATGTGTATCAAATATGTATATGACATATCCTCCAGAAAAAAGATAGTAAGATACAAAAAGGATTAAATTTATCAAGATCATAAAAGTAGAGCACAAAAGATTATGGGAAAATAAGCCTGTAATTAGGTAGGAAAATTAAGAAAGGATTATATCAAGCTCAATATCAGCTTTAAAAATCAATTTAATCAATACAGAGATGGGTGGCTTTACAAATAAGGGGGAATAAATTATGACCAGAGGTGTTAATTGACTACAAATTCAACATGTGGCATCTGTTTAATATCTTAAATATGTATTCAAATAAAATGTATTAAAGGCTAAATGAGGAAATAAATTCATTGTTCAGTAGTGGTAATGTATCATATTCAGTACCTCTCAAGGGAAGCATTGACCAACTACTGGATATCTGGGAAAGTGTTAAAATGTCTAAAATTATGGAATGTAGGGGTGCACTAACGCCAAAATGGTTACTTAATACAGAATAGAGATAACATAATGATGCATGTTTCCATCTTCTATATATGACAGGCTTTACATCGTACATTCCAAGAGATGACGCGGAAATTCTTATCTGTTTTTCTCATTTTGGAGTCATAGATCTAACCTTGGGTGACAGGTGGCAATTTAGTAGAAGCAGGAGGCAGAATCATAAGAAGGAAGGTTTGGGGAGAAGCAGGAGAACATTTTATAATAAGAATGATGGGATCATCCATGATGGTAAAAGTTACTGAAAGTTTAGGAAGCTTCGAAAAAAATTTTTTTTTAATTCTTCAAAAAGACACGACTAAGGACTTTCAAAAGAGAATAAATGTAAGTCAGAGTATGAGCATTTCAATGCTGTATTTGGTTTTAATGCCAATTGAGCAAATGTTAAGAATAATCTATTGTTTGGAGTTGAACACCAATAAAAAGCATAATTTTCATGTATAATTTATAAGGAGTAGCAAAAATACTTATTTTTCAAGATCAACTATAACTTTGAAAAGTAAATCATCGGTTTTTTTTCCCTCTAAAATAGAAGAATCCCACTTCAACCTGTCTATCTTGCTGCAAATATCTAATGACACTGGACAAATACAGGAATTATTTTGGAGAGGAGAGAGCTGAATAAGAAATTCCATAATTCTGTCTGTGAAATTATGTAAGTCCCCATCTCTCTTCTAAGTTTCATATTCACAGAGTAGAAACAAAACAGGATAACAAAAGTTTTGAAGACTAAATTATGATATTTAAAACACTGCTCAATTCCCAGAATGCAATGTATTGGACAGTAATACTGATATTTGAACTACCACCCAGAGAAAATGAGATACAGTTGTGGTCAGAATCTGTTAAATAAAACAGTACAACACAAGAGAAACATTCTCCAAAGAATTTAACAAGAACCAAAGTTTACACAACATACTTTTGGAAATCAGGAAAATGTGACCAATCCTCAAGGTAAAAGCAACCAACAGATCCAATCGACAAAATAACTCAAATGTCAGAATTATTTTAAGACTGTAGTAAAAGTATGTTCTATGAGGTAATTATTATTATCATCATCACTTCAAATTAATGGAGATAGATTTTATTCCATTTCCTTTTATGTATACCATATGTGATTAATGCAGAGTGGAATGGTGACTAAATTTCTCAAACTCTATTGTAACTCTTTCCCGTGTGGCCACTCCTCCTGGTCCTTAAATGCATGTTTCTCTTCATCTCTCTATACTCTGAGCATTGAAGTTTTCTAAAAAACTTTGGCCTATTTTCTAATTTATATCCATTCCTTTTGTGATCTCTCCCAAATGAGTTCTTTCTCCTGAACTCAACACTCACTACACCCAGTAGCCTTCCCTACAATCCCTTTGAATTAATTTGTATTGAGGTATACTATACAGATGGTAATGGCATAAATTCTAAGTGTAAAACTTGATGAAGTAATATTTACCTGTGTAACCACTACCCAGACTGATATACAACACTTCTAGCACCTAAAAAGTCTCCCTTTTACTGCTTTGCTTGCCTGTTATTTTAAAATTTATTTTTAATAATTATAGGTATATAATAGTTGCATATATTTATAGGATACATGTGGTATTTTGGTATGGGCATACAATGTGAATTAATAAAATAAGATTAATTGAGGTATTCATCAACTCAGGCATTTATTCTTTGTGTTAGGAATATTCAAATTCTACTCTTAGTTATTTTAAAGTATACCCTAATTTATTGTTTATTATAGTCATTTTGTTGTGCTATCAAATATTGTTCCTTCTATCTATCTGACTATATTCTTTTACCCATTATCCATCTTCCCCCCTTTATCTCTCCCTCACCTGTACACTTCCTAGCCTCAGTTAACTCTCATTCCACTTTTTGTGTCCATGAGATCAATTGTTTTTAATATTTAGCTCCCACACGTGAGGGAGAACAGGAGAGATTTGTCTTTGTGTGCTTGGTTTATTTCACTTAACATAGTGTTCTTCAGTTTCATCCGTTTAGTTGCAAATGGCAGGATTTTATTCTTTTCGTGGCTATATAACATTCCATTGTGTATGTGTACCATAATTTCTTTATCTATCCATCCATTGATGGACACTTAGGTTGATCCCAAATTATGGCTATTGTGAATAGGGCTGCAATAAACTCGGGAGTGCAGATATCTTTTCAATATACTGATTTCCCCTCCTTTGGATATATACCCAGCATTGGATTGCTGGGTCACATGGTAGTTCTATTTTTAGTTTCATGAGGAACCTCTATACTGTCTCATGTAACTGTTTGATACCTAACTTATGTAATTGTTGGGATAATTAAGATGAATTTTCTTCCAGTCTGAGAAATTGTTAACATAAGCAACTTTTTCTAATCCACTTTTGTTTATTCCATATGTTACTTTTAACACAGCGAAGTCACCCTCAATACTTGCTAAATTAAATAAAGAATATTTGAGTGAATAGATGCTTGAATGAATATACATACACCGAAATGACTAAATCAATTATTTAAGACAGTGGTACAAAAACTTTAATGTATTTTGTAATCACATGACGATTATTACAACACAGATTGCTGGGCCTCACTTCCAGAATTTCTGATTCAATAGGTCTGAGGTTGGGTCTTATGAATTTGCATTTCTAGTGATGATGATGCTGCTAGTTCATTAATCACATTTGGAGAACATTTGATTTAAGAGAATTAATTTACTGGTGGTACAAATATTACATTTTAATGACATTATAATGATAGTTTTAAACAAATGCCTGTTTAAAAATTGTGTATTTGATAATATCCTAAATCTGTTCAATTATGATATATGTGAGAAGAAATATAACCTATATATTTCTTAAAATGTTTATACTTGGATGATGCTAACCTCTCTTTTTCATTAAC
Source organism: Indri indri (assembly GCA_004363605.1). Taxonomy (NCBI): domain Eukaryota; kingdom Metazoa; phylum Chordata; class Mammalia; order Primates; family Indriidae; genus Indri; species Indri indri. The sequence goes on from RJWJ010031694.1 coordinate 15,490, forward strand.
ATTTTCTAACCTGTATTTCATTAACATTTTTCTCCCTTTTTTAGTATTTTATTTTTACTACTAAAAAAAATTAGCCAGCACAGTATAATTACACCCTTCACCTCCATCATTCCCCAATTCTTAACATTTTACATTTATTCACAATTTTAACATTTGTTCATTCTCTGTCTCCTACCCCCCCCTCTTTCTCTCCACACACACTCACATTCACAGAGACTACACAGATAGGCATTTTTTATTGAATAGGAAAGTAAACTCTAAGTATCAGGTTACTAGAATACTTCATCTTTAAATATTAATATGTCAATATGCATTTCTTCAGACAAAGAAGATACCCCTGCCTAATCACAAAATGGTAATGGTGTCCAAGAAATGTAATATTGACACAATGATACTATGTAATTTACATTTCATTTTCAAGTTTCCCCAAGTGTCTCACTTACTTTTGAAAATATCCAATTACAATTATGGAAATTTGAAATTATTGTTTCCATAGAGAGAACACTCCACAGGTGAAAAGAAGTAGAATAATTTATGAATGGAGAGTTTCTTACATCAATTTTTGTAATTCAAAAAATTTCAAACTATTTCATCTACATTATCAATTTTGGGTTTCTTAATTTCAACACATTAAGGATATGTAAATGTTTCTTTTACATGGATATTTTGAAAAATGCTTAAATAGGGGCTTTTAGTATGCCCATCACTAGAATAGTGCTCATTGTATACAATAGGTAAGTTTTTACCCTTCACCCCACTCTGACACTCCCCCTTGTTAGTTTCCAATTTCCTTTACATCTCTTCGTGCCTACGTGTACCCATTGTTTAGCTACCACATAGTAGTGAGTACATGTGATGTCTCTTTTTCCATTCCTGAGACACTTCACTTAGGATAATAGTCTTCAGTTCCATCCAAGTTTCTACAGAAGACATTATTTCATTCCTTTTTATGTCTCAGTAGTATTTCGTGGTGTATATACCATGTTCTTTTTATCCACTCACGAATTGATGGGCACTTAGGTTGGTTCCACATCTTTGCAATTGTGAATTGTGATACAATAAACATTTGAATACAGATTTTTTTTTTGATAAAATAACTTCTTTTCACTTGGGTAAATACTTAGTAGTAGGATTGTGGTATCAAGTCAACATGTATTGCTTTGAGGAATCGCCGTACTGTTTTCTATATAGGTTGTATTAATTTGCAGTCCCACAAACAATGCATAAACATTCTTTTTTCATTGCATTCACACCATCATCTATACTTTTTACTTTTTTAATAATGACCACTATGACAGGATAAGTGATATCTCATTGTGGTTTTTATTTTCATTTCCTTAATGATTAGTGATGTTGAGCATTTTTTCAAATGTTTGTTGGCCATTTGTCTATCTTCTTTTGGAAAACTTCTGTTCATGTCTTTTCTTGCTTTTTAATTGGGTTGTTTGTTTTTTTCTTCCTGACTTGTTTGAGTTCTTCGTACAATCTGTATATTATCTTTTTATCGGATGTATTTTCTCCCATTCTGTAGGTTGTCTATTTACTCTGGTGATGATTTCCTTAGCTGTGCAGAAGCTTTTTAATTTAATTAAGGCCCTTTTATTTACTTTTGTTATTATTGGGTTTGCCTTTAGGACCTTAATCATCAATTCATTGCCCAGGCCAATGTCTAGAAGTTTTTTCTGTTTTCTTCTAGAGTTTTTATGGTTTTATGTCTTACATTTAAGTCTTTAATCCATCTTGAGTTAATTTTTATATATGGTGAGAGACAGGAATCCTCTTTCATTCTTCTGCATGTGGCTATCTGGTTTTTCCAGCGCCATTTGTTAAATAGATCTTCCTTTCTCTAGCGTATGTTGTTGTCCGCTTTGTCAAAGATCAGTCGGTTGTAGGTACATGGTTTTATTTCTGGGTTTTCTATTCTGTTCCACTGGCCTATGTCTCTACTTCTATACCAGTGCCATGCTGTTTTGGGTACCATAGCCTTGTAGTATAACTTGAAGTCAGGTAATGTGATGCCTCCCAGATTTGTTCTACTTGTTTAGGATTGCTTTGGCTATTCAGACTCTTTTTTGGTTCCAAATGAAGCTTAGACATATTTTTTTCTAGATCTGTGAAATATGCCATTCGTATTTTGATGAAGATTACATTGAATCTGTAAATCACTTTGGGTATAGGGTCATCTTAATGATATTGATCCTCCCAATCCATGAGCATGGGATGTTTTTCCATGTGTTTGTGTCACCTATGAATTCTTTCATTGGTGTTCATGGTTCTCCTTGTAGAGATCTTTCACCTCCTTAGTTAAGTATTTCCTAAGCATTTCATTTTCTTTGTAGCTACTGTAAATGATATTGAGTCCTTGATTTGATTCTCAGCTCACCTGTTATTTGTATAAAAATGCTACTGAATTGTATACATTGATTTTATAATTTTGTCTCTTTAACTCATTAATGCTTTAACTGAATACGTATATATTATGTTATGAATGTGTCTTTTAATTACTTGTCATAGTTTAAAGGAGAATAAGACTAGATGGTGTTAAGTGAGTAAAATTATGATATTCTTTAGTAGAATAAAATGGTGAATATCTATTGCCATTGCAAGATAAAACTTCTTGCAAACACATTTTCACACTTCATATTATTATAGGAATCTTAATTAAGGAGACATTTATATTCAGGAATACATTTATGAAAAGATATTAGTATTACCAAAAATATACTAACCCATGTTAACCAAATAAATGTAAAAATTGAAATATATAATTCTTGCTTTATTTACATATTGGGCATAAAGAAACAATGAAAAGTGTTGACTTTACCTCAGACATTTTGGACTGGTGATATTTAAAACACCACCACAATACATTATCAGAAAATACTTATTTAAATTTTTTCTTTTTTTACAAACGATGTGTGACTTGCTAATAGTTCCAATTCAGAGATTCACATCTGTTCATATTTTTAGGAGAGATGACCAATGATTAATCAAAATTGTAACAGCTGTCATACTACTGAAGAAGGGTATAGAGGAGTACAGCAATGCATGTGAAATAAAAAAAGAAAATATTCTGCTATATATATATATATATCTGATAAAAAGTAAAACAATGGAAAGACTCTTCTACCATTTAACTTTTAATATATAATAAAGTCATATTGATATAAAATAATTCAAAATTAACCTTCTCTAGGAGAACCATCTGATTGGTTTTGCAATTATAAAGTAATAATTGATTATAATAGAAAAATGTGAAGGTACAATGAAATATAAAGATGAAAATTAGAAGACAGCACAAGCCAACAAATATTAACAAACTTCTGTCATTCTATGTATTCTTGAAAGTACCTAAGACCTTACTATTCATATAAATTTGCTTTCCTTTTTAAATTTAACGTTTCTATTTTTTGTTAAAAATGTCATAATATGCAAGTCTAATTTAATATATGATTGAATTATTTTATGGCAATTTATGTTTTATTGTTTGTTATTTGATTGACAAAAGAGAGTACTTTCTTGTTTGTGTATATTATTTAATTGTTAATTATAATTTTGAATCACAGGTGA
>RJWJ010031695.1:0-19032 GCA_004363605.1 Indri indri
TATTTTGGATATATTAGGTTAACTAAAGTATATGGTTAAAATTGATTTCACCTGTTTCTTTCTACCTTTTTAAAAAATGTGGCTACTCGAAAATATAAAATTGCATTGTATTTCTGCTGGTCAGCTCCTTCAGGGCAGGGGTCTGTCTTTTTTGTTGATGGCAATATCCCCAGCATCTAGCAAACAGTAGGTGCTTCATAAATGCCTGCGGTAGAAGAAATGAATGCATTTCTCTTCACTGTCATCTGGATCAGCCTCAGAAAGGGGACAAAGCATCCTGCTCTGGAACTCTGGGGACACTGGGCCTTGGGAGGTGGGGGTGGAGCTGGTGCCCCTCCCCAAGTCCACCCAGGGTCCTTCTCCCCAGGCCTGTGGCCATCTCTAGGCCAGGACCGTGCTGGGGGGTGATGGAGAGTCAGACAAACCAGCAGGCGTAAGCCCCGTCCTCCCTTCCCTGGGCCTTCACTGGGGAAGGGGTGGGGAGGAGCAGGGTGGATCCGTGTCCTTGGGGGGCTCTTGGGCAGCCCTGGAGGGGGCCCAGTAGGTGGCGGGATGGGGGATGGCAGAGCCCTGCCCCCAGCTGGGGAAGTGGCTGCCTCTGCAGCCCCTGCACTTACACCCCCACCCCTGGGCACCGACCCCGGTCCCCCCACTCTCCCCCCAGAAGGAAGGCGTAGCCCAGGCCCTGGGGGAAAACCACAATTTGCTTCTGACATGACATACTGACGGGTTTCTGGCGGCTGTGGCCCCTTTGTGTCCCCAGCACTGCTGTGGGCATATAAGTGCCGCCCCTGGGCTCAGGTGGGTGGAGGAACCGACAGGAGGCCGGGAACCCCCACTCACCTCTTGGGAGCTGCAGGAGCAAGTGGGTAAGGCAGCCTCTGGCAGCCCTGGCCTTGTCCTGAGCCCCACCACGGACCCCGCTGTCTTCTGCCGTCCCGTCTGAATAATGAGCATGGAAAGAAATCACCCCGGGAGTGGATTGGGGGGTACCTGGAGGGTAGTGGGAGAAAAAAACCCATTTTATAGACCTGGGCTCAACGAGAGGCAAAGGCTTGCTGTACAAGTTCACAATGGGGAGGGGTAGACAGGCGAGAGAATCATCCTTGGGACAGGGTTCGAGGGTACCGATTTTTCTCGGAGCCACAGAACCTGGCTGGCTTCTCATCACAAGGTCTTTCCTTCTGTAAGAGATCCAGAGGCTACAGGGAGCCACTCTGGGACAAGTCTCAGGGAAAGAAGACAGACACAGCCAAGATTGCTGCTGGTGCCTATAGTGCCACATGGTACCTCTGTGCAAACGAGGAAAAGGTGCCCTCTTTGGGCAGACACAGCCTGTGCTGGGGCGAATGGTTGGCCAGTGAAGTGCTGCTGGACTTCCAAGCCCCTGCCCCTCGGCAGGCCCCTCTCCACACACAACCACACACGAAGGCCCTGGACACAGTCCCTGCCCTCCTGGAGCCTGCGGAGATGGCAAACGGGGACACAAACACCGACTGCATGATTGCAAATTGTGATAGGCACCTTAAAGTAAACATTCTGGGTGATGTTTAGTGACAGACAGGCTTCTTTAGGCAAGGCAAAGGAGGGAGGCGTCTCCAAGGAGGCAGAAATTGGAAAGATAAGGAGTCAGCCGTGCAAAAACCCAGGAGCAGCCTTCCTAGCAGCAGGAACTGCATGTGCAAAGGCCCTGAGGTGGGCCCTGGTGTGCTCAAGGCTGAGCAGATCAAAGAGGCAGGAACTTTGTGGGTAATGGCAAGGAGCTTGGGTTTTACCAGAAGGGCAGTGGGAGCCACCAGAGGGCTTAAGTGGGGGTGACAGGCAGGCATAGGTGGATATATGATTGGGTGGGCAGATAGGGAACCCCATAAAGAAAAATCTCACTCCATGAAACTAGCAAATTAGCCATGCTCCACCTGCCAGCTCATTCTCTTTTTCAACAACATTTGGGATGGAGGTGGGATGGGATGGGAAGAAGAGAAAGATGGGACATGTCAAGTCTAAGCGTTGGACATCTCCAGTCAGATGGGGTGGGGGAACCTCTAAAACGGCCTCATGAGTCATGGGAAAGCAAGTCCAGGACACAGAGCTCCCGTCCCGCTGTCCTGGATGGGGAGGCCCCTCTGCCGCTCTTGCTCTAGACACCCAACCAGGCTCAACGGGCCGCAGAGGACTAAGACTTAAATCAGATGGGCTCAGGCTCAAACTGTCCCTGTCACTGATTAGCTCTGTGGCCTTGGTCAAGTCCCCTCCCCTCTCTCAGTCTCAGTTTTCCCATCTGTGAAATGGAATCCAATGAGGGAGAGGCTTGGACAGTGCCTTGGCGGCTGAGTGCGTTGGCAGCCGCAGGGCACTGCCACACTGGGGAGGAGAGGGCTTTCCTGGGAGTGAAGCTGGACTCGGGCTGTGCCAGGTGGGCGGGGGCCCGGGCTGATGGGATCAGGGAGGGGAAGGCTTGAGCACGAGGAGTGTCTCAGAGGTCCTGCTTCCGCCCCTTCCAGCTGTGCTGCCAAAGATGCTGGGCGTGTGGTCCCTGCTTCTGCTCTGGGGCCTGGCGACTCCGTGCCAGGGGCTGCTGGAGACTGTGGGCACGCTTGCTCGGATCGACAAGGATGAACTTGGCAAAGGTGAGCCCGAGGCGGCCACTCTGTGTGGGGTCTGCTGCAGTGTCAATGACTCCAGCCATGTGCTTAGAGGATCTGCTTTAAGAACAGATGGGGAAAGTTTGCGATTCTCGGCTGCTTAGAGATGATATTCCCCTGGGACACTGGGAGGTGCTGGGTGCTCAGGAGGTTAAAGGTTTGCTTGCAGGCTGAGAGCTGGACTGGGTGATGTGGGCCGAGGCTGTGTGGGGGCTGTGTGTGGCTCAGGGACAGGGACGGGTGGGCTTGAGGAGGTCCAGGGGAAGGTGCAGGCTGGGCTAGTGTCTCTGTCCCACATGTCTGGGGTGGGGAAACTGTCCTTGGCATTGGTGCTAAGGGCCCAGTGGCCCATGGTGACAGTCTCAGGGACAGAGTGGAGCAGCTGAGAATGGGAGACGCGTCAGGGAGGACACTCCGCCCTGCCCCCGCCCCCACAGCGTGGTTCCTTCCGTCCTGCCCTCCCCACAGTCTGCACAGAGTCAGACCAGGGGTGTCCCAGGAGGGCAGGGTCACCTCCTCCAGCTTGATCAAGCCTCTGGTGGCTACGAGCTCCCCGTCCTTTGCTCTCTCTTTTGGTGCTGCAGGGCAGCCCAGGATCGGGAGCCCACGTTGTAATGCTATTGGCCCTAAACCCAATTTGCTGTGTGACTCTGGGCAAGTCTCTGCCCCTCTCTGCGTCTCAGTTTCCCCAGCTGTAAAACAAAGTGGTTGTCATGGGATCCACTCACTCATACCACAGACGCTTATTGAGTACCTCCTCTGTGCCCAGTGGTGAGTGTAAGAGGCTGTCATGGCTCAGTGGGTTCCACCATTTGAGTGTAACCTCTGGGTTAATTCCATTAAAAGAGAGGTCTACTCAGGCTCAGAGGAACAGGGCAGCTGCCATGGTCCTGGGGTGAGGTAGGGGTTTCTTACCTTGCTACCTCTTCTCTCTCTGCAGCCATCCAGAACTCGCTGGTTGGGGGGCCCATTCTGCAGAACGTGCTGGGGACGGTCACATCCGTGAACCAGGGCCTCCTGGGCTTTGGAGGGCTGCTTGGAGGAGGCGGCCTGCTGGGCCATGGAGGGGTTTTTAGTGTCGTCAAAGAGCTCTCTGGGTGAGTCCGTCTGGAGGCCTTTTTGAGCACTGCCTGCCGCGCGTCCTACAGGAGAGCTTGTCTTGTCTTTCCTCCAGGGAATGGAGGAAAGCTTGACTCTTTTTAATTTGTTGGCAGCCCATGAGGGTGGTGACCCAGGTCTGAAAATAGTGACCCACTCCGTGTCTGGCAGGATGAGAATGGCAGCAAGCCCTGGGATTGAGGGTTCCAGCTCTGGGGTCAATTCTAGTTACTTGCGATGTGACTTGGGGCAGGTTACTCAGTCTCTCTGGGCCGACCCAGGTACCTGCATAGCTCCATCCCTTCCCACCCTCCTCAGGAGTCTGCTCAAAAGAGCCCTGCCCTGACTAGCCCTTTCTGAGCCCCGCCCAAGTTCAAGTTCTCTGGGAGACACATCACTCCCCTGCACACCACAAATGTTACACGTTTGTTTTTTGTCGTCCCCACCCCCCTGGCGGCTGATTATAATCCCTGGAGGTGTAGAGTTTTTATCTGGGCCATTCACTGCCGTGTTCCCAGTATCAGAAATGGGCTTGACACATAATCAATGCTCAAAAATGTATATTTGCACAAATGAATGAAATCACATAATAGCGAACATGTATCACTTAGCAGCCACCCACCCAGGGTTTCTGTGTCTGGCACCGTGCTATACACTGTGAGTGGGTCATCTCACTGACTTACCAACCGCACTGAACAGGGGAGGAGATTGAGGCCCCGGGCAGTGAAGGGACCTGCCCAAGCTCACCCAGTTGGGACAGGAGGGGCAAATGTGTCTGCCGTGTTTAATCACAGGCCATACTGCCAGGCCAAGGCCAGGGGACACCCGTCCACAGCTGGTGGTGAATCAGGGCAAGGTCAGACGACACGCCCCAGAGAAGGCTGAGGCCCGGGGTATGGGGAAGGGTCACTGGACGGGAGGAAATGGGGTGCCAGGAGCAGAAGAGCAGGGAATGGGTGTCACGACATCTGGAAAGGGGGCTGGTAAGTGCTGATGCTGCTCTGCTCGAGGCCCACTGTGTGTCACTTTGTGGTAGGTACTGCCAACAGCCCTATTTTACAGATGGGGAAACTGAGGCACAGGATAGCATTGTGACTTGCCCAAGGTCACAGCATCAGTTAGTGGCAGAGCTGGAGCTTGAACCATCTGACTCTTAGAGGCTGCACTGTGAGCAGCTGCTCATGGGGCTGTTGCCAGGACAGTGGGTTCATGTGCGTCAGGCAGCTAAAATAGAGCCTGCGCACAGTAAGTGCTGGCTAAATACCATCATTGTTATTATATTCCGTCTCCCTCCCGCTGTGCAATCCCCCTTCTGGGTGAGACTGGGCTCTCAGACATGAACCTGACAGTGTCCTGCCTCAAAGAGCCCCCAGTATGTGGAGGAGCCTCACAGCAACGATCCCGTGAGCTCAGGGCGGGGATGGGAGCAGCTCAGAGGGCATCTACCTGGGGCAGAAAACCAGGAAGGAAGGCTTCCTGGAGGAGGCAGACCCTAGCTGAAATCAGGAGAGCTGGGAAGAGTCAGCTTGCTGAAGGGGGATGCAGAGTGGAAGGAAGGTCACAGGAAGGGTGTTCTAGACAGAGGGAACAGCCCAGGCAGAGACCCAGAGGACAGAGAAAGTAATGAACTTCCAGGAGCCATGTTTGAGAACCCACTTGGGTTGTGTTTGTGTGAGTCTGGGGGAGTTCGGGTGGGGGGCAATGTCAAGGTCAGAAACCAAACCAGGGCTGAGGTCGTGGGGATAGGGTGGAGAAAAAACTTTAATTCATGGAGACTCCAGTCATGATGAGAACATTTATTGAGCACACAGTGTACAGATTCTGCACCTACATTACCTCACTTGTCTTTCCGACATTCCCATGCGGTGGGTACTATTATCACCCCACTTCACAGATGAGGAAACTGAGGCCCAGAGAAGTGAAGTAACTGGCCCAAAGGCTCAGATGATTCTGTGGGTTGGAGGTGGGTTCTGGTCTGGGATGATCTGGGCACCAGGGGGTGTCTCGGAGTGAGCAGCCAGCCCGGGACTCCCATCCCAGGCTGAAGATTGAGGAACTCACGCTGCCAAAGGTGTCACTGAAGCTGCTGCCGGGGTTCGGGGTGCAGCTGAGCCTGCACACCAAGGTGGGCCTGCACGGCTCTGGGTGAGTGTGCCCCTGGGACCTCTACCCTACACTTCCCACCCCCTCCACTGCCCACTGGGGACCCCTGCTGTGTTGTCCCCCTGCCCTATTTCCTCCCGCCCTACTTCCTCCCCAAGGGACTACCCATCCTACTGCTTCCCCCCTGGATCCCACCCCTGCACCCCTTCCAGGGGACCCTCACTTCCATCCAGGGACTTCCATCTCCTCCCTCCAGACCCCTACCCCACTGCCCTGGGCTCTCCAGAGGGGTGGGGGACGAGGGCGTGTGGCCCAGGCTCCTCACGGAGGGGCTCCTCATCTGACCTGGGGTGGGCGTGGTGGGGGCGTGGCCTGGCAGCCTGGCCACGCCCCAGCGTCCCATCTCGCAGCCCCCTGGGGGGCCTCCTGCAGCTGGCTGCTGAGGTGAATGTGTCATCGCGGGTGGCACTGGGCATGAGCCCGCGGGGTACGCCCACCCTCATCCTCAAGCGCTGCAGCACGCTCCTGGGCCACATCAGCCTGCTCTCGGGGTGAGTCCACCTGGGCGTCTGGGGGTCTCCCCGGAGTGGCCGGCGGGGCGTCCTGAACTGGGTCCAGAACTGGGCCCCAGATAGAGCGGTCCCTCCATCTGTGGAATCTCAGTCCCTGCTCTCAGCACATCAGAGACCCCGCTCTGCCTCAACTTGGTGTGTGACCTCAGGGGAACACCCCCCCAGTCTGGGCCTCAGCGTCCCCACCTGCATAATGAGGGGCTGAATTTGATGATCTGGAAGGCACTGGACGTTGGACTCTTCCTTGGGGCTGTTAGGACATGGTGGCGCTCCCTACGCTTGTGTTGAACATTCACTTCCACGGGACAGTGGAGGCCCAGAGAGGGCAAGGGACTTGCCCAAGGTCACACACAGATCAGGCAGGGATGGGCTGGTCCCTGACTAGGTCCAAGGCTCCTCCTGGCACTCTGCACCCAGCCGCAGCCGCACCTGCTCCACACCTGTGTCTCCCCGGTCAGTGTCTCCACCCCAGGCCCAATCCCAGCCCTCCTCCCGTCTTTGCTGGAAGGCTCTGAGCAGTGACGGGGCATCAGACAGCCCTGTGTTGGCTCCCGGGCATAGGGTGAATGGGGCTGCTCCTGTCTCCAGAAGGGCCTTGAGAACGGGGTGCCGGCAGCGTCTCTGGGCTCCATCCTGCTCCTCTGGCTGGAGGGGGCCTTGGTGGGGGTGAAGCCCAGGACAGTGTTGGTGTCCTATGGTTGTGGTCCTGGGGTTGCCGCCCCTTCCCCTGCGTTCCCGTGGTCTCCAAACAGTCCTGAGCCCATCTACACGCACTTGTCATCCTCAGGCCACCCCTCATTCATTCATTCATTCAACAAATATTTATTGACACTCTCCCCCCCTCCCCCCCTGCAGCCAGGCGCTGTTCTAGGCCCAAATGTCACTTGTCTACAAATGTTAGGGGAGACAAAGGGGACAGACACTTATCGAGCACAGATTGTATACCAGACGTGTACACACTCCCGTGTAATCTGGGCAGCAGCAACTCTGTATGGCGGGCATTGTACAGATGGGGAAACTGGAGCTGTCCCCTGGGTGCCATGGCGAGGTGGGGCCAGGATTCTGCTCGGGTCTCCAAAGCCCCAGCCACCCCCACCAGGAGAAGAGACAGGAGAAAGCCAGAGCCCCGGTGCCCAGCTGCCCCGCCATCTGGGTGGAGCCGTCCCCACGTGGCAGCTGCACCCTCACGCGTCTCACTCTGTCCAGGCTGCTGCCCGCGCCGCTCTTTGGGGTCGTGGAAGAGACGCTCTTCAAGGTGCTGCCGGGACTGGTGAGTGTCAGGGCTGAGGGCCAGCGTGCCCTCCCCCGGGGCTGTGGCCCTCCCCGCCAGTTCTGAGTAGAGCTGGGCGCCAGGCGGGATTAGGCTGTACTTCCCTTCCACGCCCACCAGGTAATCCAGTCCTGGCCTGCTCCTGTGTCCCCCAGGTGCCGCCTGCCAGTCTGTGGGTGGGCTGGCACCATCCTCCAGACCTCGGAGCCCGAGTGCACAGCTCCAGGGGGCCCAAGTGCCCTGCTCCCACACCTGAGTCTTTCTCACCCTGTGCTCTATTTTTGCCACTTGTATTATTAATGACTTCATGTTCTTCTTTAAATTAGCCTGAAACTAAAATTAGGTCACTTAATGATTTTAAACTGACCCCTGTGCTCTCGAGGAAGCCCATTTGGAAGAAGCTCTGCAGGGGGAGGGGCCCCGAGGCAGGCCCATCCCAGGCAGATTTCAACCAGGGTGCGTGGGTGCCCTTAAATCACAGCCCCTAACTTGGATCTCTGGGGCAATGTGCCGGACGCTGGGTTTTGTGTGACACAAAGAGGTTTTTAAAATAAGAGTTCTTCGCCAACATTTACAGACTGAAGATTTCTCTTAAAAATCTGGATTTCTGGCTTCTCTTGTGCAACCAGCCACCCTGGCCGCCTGGCACCTCCCTCCTGCAGCTGGCAAACAGCTAGTGCCGAGTGGGGCCACCCCCACCGCCACCACAGCCCCTCTGGTCCCCTCTTCCGATTTCTGTGACTTGCCAGACCTCAGGAGCCCTGGAGTTTGGGGCTCCAGGTTGAAACGCCACACCCTCTCTTGTCTCTGCAAACGGCTGTGACCTTGGGCAGGTCACCTTGCTTCTCTGGCCCCAGCTGTAGAGCGAGGGCTGGACTGGGCCATCTCTGAGGCTCCCGCGGCAGCGGGTTACGGTGCTTGGACTCTGTGACTCCCAGACTCGGGACTTTGGAAGCCGAACCACTTGCTCCCTGTCCTCACAGCACAGGGTTTGCTGTAAGCACGAGGCGGTGTGCATCGTGGACACCCCAGCTCCAGGCCTGACTCTCCAGGGGGAGGAGAGGAGGCGCCCCCCGTGGGTCCTGATTCTAGGGCTCCCAGGTCCCACCTGGGTTGGGGCGGCTGTGACCTGGGAGGGAACCGCAGCCACCTTTGCCTGCTTAGTGGGAAGACCTTGTCCACACGCCACAACTGGCCTCTGAAGTGTGTCCCTCCTGTTCCCCCAGTAACCTTTGGGGGGGGTTCATGTAACGGAGGGAAGCGGGCTTGGGGCCCCCTGAGCCCTCCAACACCTCCAGCTGCAGCCCCTCCCCTGCCTCCCTCCGGTGTGTCCCCGTCTGTGTCCGCACTCTGCCTTGCCTCGGTCCCCAGCAGCACACAGCAAAGCAGTCAAAGAAAACGCTGCTGTGCCCCGCAGCAAGCTCTTGTTCTCCTGAAACGTCTGTCTCCCCCGACACAGCTGTGCCCCGTGGTGGACGGCGTGCTGGGCGTGGTGAATGAGCTCCTGGGGGCCGTGCTGGGTAAGTGGGGCCATCGCCCGTCCTCCGCCCCTCCCTCATTACCCCAATGGGGTGGGGGCACCAAGGGAAGCAGGAAGGGGCAGAATCCCGGGACCTCGCACTTCCTCCTCACGGGGACAGCCTGCCGCGTTGAGGGGACCCAGTGGGGGAGCCCGGGCCGAGGGCAGTTCAGTAGGGTGTGGGGACCCAGAGCCGCAGTTCTCCGAATGTTGGGTGCCGCGGGCCAACACGGAGCACCTGTGTGCGCCTGGCACTGCGAGAAAGGGGAGGAAGACATTGCCATTATCTGGTCCAGAGAGCTTAAGTAAGGACGCCAGGGCCCCACAGCCGCGGCGGACCCCAGTCTCTCTGCACCTTTTCTGTCCATAAAAGGGCTTTGGGAAAGTATAAAAAGGCATAACCGGGAAAAGGATAGAAAACTGGGGGCAGATGTGTCCACATGTGGTGTCACGTAAGAGAGGCGGGCAGCAGTGTGTTAGTGGCGTGAGCTCTGGAAAGCAGGTACGCTGGCTTTGCCCTCTGCGGCTGTGTGGCCTTGGGCCGGTGCCTTCCCCTGTCTGAGCCACGGCTTCCTTACCTGTAGAATGCAGGTGGCTGGAGTGGCCGAGCGAACGCTCAGCAGAGCAGCGGGCATTCAGCAGGCCCTCCGAAAGTGGGAGTAGGGGCTACTATTGCTGGAGCCTGGGCTCATGGGGTCTTTCTCTCCCGTCCCTTCCCGCGCAGGCCTGGTGCCCCTGGGGGCTCTCGGGTCCGTGGAATTCTCCCTGGCCACCCTGCCTCTCATCTCCAACCAGTACATAGAGCTGGACATCAACGTGAGTGCCCGTGGGGCCCCACTGCAGCCGGCGGTGGCGGGGGGCATTGAGAAGGCCGGACAGGGCATGCGGGGTCGAGGGGGATGGGCGAGCAGCCCCGAACTCTCCTTTGCCCTGTGTCCTGCCCCTGCAGCCCATCGTGAAGAGCGTAGGTGGCGACATCATTGACTTCCCCAAACACCCCGTCCCAGTCAAAGTGCCCCCCAAGGAAGACCACACATCCCAGGTGACCGTGCCACTGTATCTCTTCAACACTGTGTTTGGGCTCCTGCAGGCCAATGGCGCCCTCAACATCGACATCACCCCTGAGCTGGTGAGTGTCGCACCTGGGGGAGCTGGGCCCCGCTGTCCCTGGACAGTGCTGTTGCTCACCTAGTCACATCATCACTGATCAGCCTTGCCAAGCCTGCTTCTCTGTAACAGAGGAGAGTTACACTGCTGCTGCCCACTCCGGTACTTGGGGAGACATTGGTAGTGGATAATGCCCCTCTACTTGGTTAATCCTGAATGAGAACTCTGAAGCCTCAACTCAGCACTCCAGGAACTCACTTTCAATTGGTCAGAACTAGCACATGAACTGTAGCTCGCTTTCCATCCCTGCACCAGATGAGCTCTTCTGGAGTCAAAGACCAATTTTATACTAAAGTGTGAATGGCTAACATCCCACCACTTTCTCAAGAGCATATTTGAGTTGAAGAAAAGAAACTAGGATTGGACTGTACCAAAGGTCACTTGGACATTTACTGTGAAGCTTCTGGGACCTCCCTGCTACCATTCTGGCCCCTCTCACTGCCTGGTGGGTCTGGAAGGCCCAGCCCCCAGAAGCCCCAGCCAGAGGCATTTTCTCGATCTCAGTCTTCTCTAGAGGTAGTGAGCTCTGAGCTACTTGGACTCCATACCTGTAGCTCAGGCCTAAGGGAGCAGAGGTTGGTCACTCAGTTCTTGCAAGTGGGGTTCAGAGAATGCTCCGAAGGCCTCTGGGAGGCTGGAACAGGGCCCTGAGGTGGGAAGCAGGTGACTTCTAACTGGGGATGGGGCCAGTCAGCGCCAGAGACTCTGAGTGTAAGAACTTGACTGTCTGGGCAGCCCGTGGACATAGGTGTGTATTTCTGAACCTCAGAGGCCACACCTCGGTGCTGTCTGCCCCCACGGGTGTGTGTTGGGTGAGTGTCTGGGAATCCTGTCCCAGAGACAGTGTGTCTGCATTTTTATCCTCAGAACAGGTCTGTTCTGAGAAGTGGGTGTGTGTAGTTCTGGGGGTTCTCAAACATCAGCGCTCCGGGAGGCTGGGCTATCGTCGATTAGCAGTCTGGTCGATGGTAGTGAACTGGGGACCCTGTGCCCCATTTCTCAGGCAGCTGAGACTCAGCTACCCCAAGGGGAGAGGGTACAGGCCCAGTGTGACCAGGTTTTCCAACTTCTTAGCCAGAAACTGGAAAATGTATATAAAGCCTCCTGATATAGAAACACTAGAAAGACATTCATAGTTTTTGAAAATATTGTTTGGGCAAAAGGCAAAAATGTCTGGGGTCAGATTCCGAGGGCCTCCAGATTGTGAGCTCTGGCAGAGTGATTAAAAGGTTCTGAGATTAGCCTGCCCAGGTTCAAATCCCGGTGCCACCATTTACCGGTCATATGATCCCAGGCAAGAGCTTCAGTATCTCCAGCTGTAAAACATGCAGCACACATTTTTGAGCTATGGTAAAGGTGAAATGAGTGAATGCACACAAAGCCCGTAGCATACGCCTGGCATGTAGTAAGTGCTCAGTAATCTCTGGCTGATAGGACAAACTTGGGTGTTTGTAGTGATATGTGTATATAATTGGCAGGGGCTGGGGGAGGGGTGTCCAAAACTGTTCTGTGTGTGCCGAGGGATTCTTGTCCTCTGTCTGTGTTCACTAATGCCCTCTCCCATTTGCTCTTGGTTCCAGGTTCCTGTCCCACTGACAACTACAGACCTGGCCGCTTTGGTTCCTGAGGTGAGTGACCCTCCCATGGGCTTTGAACACTGTAGCTCTTTCCCAGTGAGCCTGAATAGACTGCAGAATCTTACTCAATACAGCTCTCTAGGCAACTTCAATTGAATGTTGAACCCAAATTCACACTAAAATGTGAATGACTAATGCCTTATTCTTTCCTGGTAGCAGAGTTTGCTCAGAGAGGAAAGGACCAAAGTTTGGCTACCCCAGAAGTCAACTGGGTATTTGTCCTATGGCCACTGCTCCTCTGGAAGACAGGCAGAGGACAGGAGATTGTTTCCAGACTACTGAGCCTCCTCCCTCCCTCATCTGCCTTACTGTATCATAGTCTTCTCTGTCCCCGGATAGAAGACTCAGGGCACTGGTCTTGGAGAGGGAAGAAGAGGGAGAAGAGTCGGGGAGGTTTGACTAGTGGGCATTAGTACGTGACTTCAGGGCCTGGCCTCAGCTTTTCCATTCATTCGACTGGGTCTGGACCAGCCAATTTCCAGGTGTGAGGCCATGAATTCATACTAAAGTTGAAATGACTACTACAAGCTCCTTATGTAACAGCAGATTCTGGCAGAGGTTGGAGAGAAGCCCAGAGGGCCTGGGCTCCTACCAGAGAGGATAGAGGGGGCAGCTGAGTTTGGAGGTGCAGAGGATAAATTCTGCAAGTCCTTGAAGGAGGTGATTCAAAGAAGCCTTGGGGAACAAGGTGGCTAACGGGCACTGGAGTCTCAAGGCAGAAATGAGATTGGGGTTAGACATTCAGAAGAACCTCTTGAAGGCAGGAGTTGTAAGATGGTGGAGAGGGCATTGGGGCAGGCAGAGGTGGCCGGGGCAGGGATCCCTGGCTGAGCAAGCCAGGCCTGTCCCTCCAGCGCAGGGGGCTGGGCTTGCCTCTGGGGGCTGAAGGCTTTGATCTCCGCTTGCTGGCCTCACAGCTCAGAGCCCCGGCTCCCACCCTGAACCTGCTTCTGTGCCTGCAGGTGCCGTGAGCACAGGCGGGAGGAATTGGTCGCCAAATCCCAGCATTCTGGTGTCCCAAGGGCCACAATTCTGTGTTCTAAGTTCATGTGATTCCATGATCTCCATTCCTCTTTAATTCCATGATGTTGTGATTATGAGACTCAGAATTTCTGGATTGCGTGATTCATTCAGGAATCAACTAATATCATTGAGCACCTACTGTGTACCAGGACCCATTCTGGAACAGGGACATACCTGTAGCTGCGGCGGCACACTCTGTACTCAAGGGGCAGCCACTTTGGTAGGGTGACGGACAATGCACAGACAAACAAGATGAACAGTGTCAGAGGGACACTGGTTCCCTGGGGAAGACATTTCCAGGCAGAAGGAACAGCAAGTGCAAAGGCCCCGAGGCAGGTGGGAGGGACAGCCAAGTGGCCAGTGCATCTGAAGAGGGGAGAATGCGGGCAGCAGCGGGAAGCGAGGAAGGGTGGAGAAGAAGGCAGGGATGGTGACATGGGGCCTGTGGGCCTTGGCGAGGGTCCTGACTCTGCCTGGACAGGGAGTCCAACTGGTGGTTCTGTGGGTTGGTGTCTCCCTACCTGAGTGTCAGCCTCGTGGGGGCCCAAACCAGTCCTGTCTGGCTCACGCTGTAACCTCAGTGCCCAGCATGGCTCTGGTGCCTGCTTGGTGAGTGTTGACCAACTGATTCTAATCCTGGGGCATCTAAGCCACCCTCGCGCCCCTGCCCTGCCCCTGTTTCTCCAGGCGCTGGGGAAGCAGCCCCCGGGCCAGCACCTCCAGCTCTCGCTGCGGGCGAAGGAGGCGCCCACGGTCACGCTCCAGAGCAAGAAGGCCTCGGTCTCCATCCCGGCCGACATCCACGTGCTGCCCTATGGCCCTCGAGGGACCCCCGAAGCCCTCTTCAAGCTGAACGGGGTGAGTGGCCAGGTGGGGAGGGCCGGCGCTCGGAATGGGGCTGACCCCCTTCAGGCCTCGGGGTGCCTTCCCCCCAGTTTCAGGGTAGGAGGCCCCACGTGGTACAGCACAGCGAGCTCCCTCCCCCATGATCTGGGCTGAGCCCAGAGCGCCCGCCTTGGCTCCTGCCTGCCCACTCCTCGCGCGTCTGCCTGGGCCTGTCGACCTGCCCTCTGCTGCCTGGGGACCTCGGCCACTGCCCTGCGTCTGCTCCGCCCCCCGACTCTGCACGAACCTACCTCTGGGCCTAGGCAGGTCCCTCCCCTGCTCACTCCCTGCCCGGCGGCTTCCCCTGGCCAAGCACCTGAGCCTGAGCCTGACACGCAGTGCCCTCTGGCCTCGCCCTCTGCCCGGCCTGTCCTTGCGCCCTAAGCCTTAGTTACCCAGGCCCGGCAGGTCCTACCTCCCTGCCCTTGTTCGTGCAGCGTCTGCCACGTGGAGCGCCTTGTCACCTCACTGGGGAAGCCATCCCTGCCGCACTGAGGGCTGCATCGAGGGCCGGAGGGCCGCTCCAAGCTCCTGCAGCCCCAGAGCGTCCTCTCATACAATCCCAATTGCCCTCACCTTGAACACTCTGGTTCTGGAACGCCAGAACCTTCAAATTACCTCCCCGGTGCCCAGCACAGACTGTGGCACACAGTAGGGCCTCAGTACGGGTTAGTCGAGGGAACACATAGCAGAAATCCACCTGCCAGCCGAGGCAGACCCGTCCTCCAGCTCCCTCCGCCCACTCGGGGGTAACCCCTGCTTGCTTTGTCCTGCAGGTTGTGACCCTAAGTGCCCAGCTGGCTCCCTCGGCCACCAAGCTGCACATCTCCCTGTCCCTGGAACGGTAATTTGGGATCCTGGGGACAGGATCCGATTCCCATGTTTAAGAACCACCTCCCATTTACTGAGCGTCGACTAGGTTCCGGGTGTTTTCCCGCATCTTCGTTGCCTTCAGGACCTGCCAGGGAGGGGACAGTGTTAGCCCATTTTACAGATGAGTCTCCTGGGCTCAGAGGAGCGGGCTGCAGAATGGGCTTCCTTCACTGCACCCTTGGCTGCTCAAAACCTGTCCCTGGGAGACAAGCCTGCTGCTGGGATGTGCAACAGGCTTATGTGATCACTCCTGTGCTGTCAGCCCCAGGGGCCACCACAGAGACAGCTGTCCCTGATCATGGCACATGCCTCTTACTCACACGGACCTGGTATTTCTCTAACCTCTCCCCCTCCCCCCACCGTGGGAACTTGGCATCATGATAGTCTTAATAACCACGATGATGGTGTCGATGACAACCCTTCCATACGCACGCCCGGCACTTTACAGTGTGCAAAGCACTCTGCGGGCCCAGGCTCACACGGCGGGCTGTCCCCGGAAGCAGGTCTGTGCTCTGGGCCTCCACACTCCAGGCCCGGTGCTCTCAGTGCAGGGGGCCTGGGCCTGTCCGTCCCTCCCCTGGTGGCAGGGGCTTTCCCAGGTGTCCCCGCGATCTGCCTGTCCTGAGCCACAGGCACCTAGTGCTCCCCTGACTCCGCGTCAGCATCCCCGTGGCTCCTCAGGCTACCGCTGCCGCCGCGTGGTCCCACCAATGGCCCCTTGCTGACCTTGGCTGAGGGCCTGGCCCACCGCTCGGTGCGTCTCCAGGTCATGCCTCAGCCCTTCGGGAGACAGAGACTCACACCCAGGCTCTAGCCCTGAACCTCTGTTTGGGCCAGCTGTGATCCATCAGCGGGTTGCTGCCTTTAATGAGCTCCTGCTGTATACAGGGCACTCTGTCCAGTGCTCAGTCTGGGGGAGGGTCACTCCTCCAAGGATTCAGCCACCTACCCAGGGTCAGACAGCTGGGAGTCAGACCCAGGCTCCAAGGAGTCAGAGGTGGTGGTCACGATGTTTCAGAAGGGAGGTTAGATCCCTCCAAGTCCATTTTACAGATAGGAAGACTGAGCCCCTGAGTCATGGCTGGATAGAGGTAGAGCTGGGCCTGTAACCCTGTTTCTTGATCTTGGAGATCTATGGCTGGGACAGGCCAGGACGGGGTGGGCGAGGCAGGGTGGCTCTCAGCTGAGAGTGGGGCTGGGGGTCCCCCAACTTCTCTCCTCTCTCCACAGGCTCAGTGTCAAGCTGGCCTCCTCCTATTCCCGTGCCTTTGACGTAAGTTCCTGGGCAGGTGAGAAGCGTGGTGGTGGTGAGGGTCTTCGGGTGTGGGGTGGAAAGTGGTGGCCATGAGTCGTGGGCCGCACGGCTGAGCGGGCCTCAGTCCGGGCCCTGTCCCCAGCGGCCAACATCCAGAGTGGGCGAACGTCAGGGCGTGCGTGTGCACGTGAGAAACAGCGATCAGCTCAGGAAAGTGACTCTCACCGTCTTCCACACCCTGGACCTTCACAAAGTCGCAAGCATCTACAGTCCAAACCGCACAAGGGTCCAAACTTCTGGAACGTCACACGAGGAATAAGGTCCCGGAACTCAGAAAGTTCTGTTTCAGAGCCCACAGAACCCCGAGGTTCTGCTTCTCACAGAGTTTGGAGGTTCCGGGATCTCATGATGGGCTTAGGTTCTAGAACATTCTAAGGGTCTCTAAACTGACAGGAATCTAAGGTCAGACCTCACAGAGTCCTTCTGAAGCTGGGCACATTTCCTTCCCTCTCCCTCAGGCACTGCCCCCTCCAGGCCCCACAGGCTTTTCTTCCAGGAAGGCACCTCTTCCAAGCTCATGGGGCAAGGGTAGAGCTGGCCTAAATCACAGAGTCCCTTTCAGGGTCCCTGGCGGACGGTCCACCACAGTGGGCCCTGTGCTCACCGAGAGATGTGTCCACAGGCCTGGGGGAGGCCGGTGCAGCCAGGCCTCCGGATTCCCCTCCCTGGGAAGGGGGCGCTGCTGCCTGCGGGGCCGCACCTCTGAGCACCCGGTGTGCTCTGTTGCAGGCGTCCCGTTTAGAAGAATGGCTCAGCGATGCGGTCCGGGCAGTGTATGTGCCGAAGCTCAACGGTATGGTGGCCTCTGCTATCCTCCTGGACACATGGAGTGTCTGAATTTGGGATTGTCTGTTGCCTCTCTCCAGTGTTCTGACGGGGACACTGAAGCCAGAGAGGGGTTGATCCCCATTTGTAAGATGCAGAAACTGAGGCATCAATGTTTCCATTCAAACACCATAGATTAGCACGTATGTCATGCCTGGCTCAGGGCCCCAAGAGCTAATCTGACCCGGATCCTGCCTTAATCTCCCAGAATCCGGTGGAAAATAGTCGTATAAATAAATGATTAGAATGTAGATGACCCAGAGTATGCAAGGGATTGACGGAACCTCTAGGCATTTTTGCTGAGGGGAGCCACTAACAAAATACAGAAAAGGGACATATTAGTTTGGGTGTAAGAGGCTGAGTAGGAGTTTGCCAATAGGAGGAAGCTGAGTCCCTAAGAAGAGAAATGACTGGCTCAAGGAAAGTGGTGGAATAGGGTCAGCAGGGTCCAAGACCCCCCACATATCTTTGCTTTCAACTATTCCCTCTTCACAGTGGCCTTGGATATTGGAATTCCCCTGCCGAAGATTCTGAATGTCAATTTTGCCAATTCGGGTCTGGAGATCATAGAGGTGAGTTTCCTATGCAGAAGTGGCCCAGATGGGCCTTGTCTCTGGAAAGCCCTGCTTGAAACTCATGAGAGGGATGCTCTGCCTCATCCTCTGGTCTGTCCCTGCACCATTTTCTAAGTTGCTCAGAGGATTACAAATTGGCAAATATCTGATAAGTGTGCTACCACTCCTTCATGACTTGCCCATGGCAGACATTGTCAATCAATCACAGAGTTCTTTCCTCTTGGATTCAGACACATGTCTAGGCTGCAGAATAGAACCTCAGATTCACTCACAGAATCAGTTTCCCTGGTCCAGGGGTAGCAAATACATGAGCCGTCTCTTCCTTATCCCGTGCTTGTGGCCCAGACATGACTAATAGATCATGACACTTTTTCTTGCTGAATATTGGCAGGGCCTCACAATCAAACCAGCACAACTTTGGGTCTTGGAACAGCTCTGAGAAATGGGCAGAGCAAAGAGTGCTGTACCCATTTCTCAGATAAGGACCCAGACTGAGGGAGGTCAAATTTCTGGCCCAGGGTCACACAGTAAGTTAGCGGCAGAAATAGCTCTTGAACTTGAGTCTCTAAGTCCTAAAGTCAGAACCTTTGTCCCACCCTGGATGTCGTTTATCCGTCATTCATCTATTGTTCATTCATTCATTTAATGAGTGCCTGCTGTGGTTTCTAGGTACAGTGCTAACCCCAGGGCAGGGGGACAGAGATGGCTGTGAGGTGGGGGTGTGACAGGGCTGTGGGGCACAGGCCGCAGGGGCCTAAGCAAGAGCTGTTGTTTCTTACAGAACGCCGTTGTGCTGACCGTGGCATCCTGAGGCCGAGATGGCTGCCTTCCCTCCCTGTTGACTACCAGAGTGCACCTGCCCACGCTGCCTCAGTTTCTCTCCCCGTCTCTAGCCTGTGTTGATGACAGTATGAGCACCCCCTATGCACCCAGGTGCACCCGTGCCCTCCGGCCCTGCAGCTCTGCTCCCAGTTCAGAGTGGGGACTGCCGGATGAGCCACAGAACTGCCACAGAGAGGGCTCCGGGGCCTCAGTCGTGAGTCCCGAGCATTCAATAAACCACTCCTCTGTCTCGGCCCCTGGCTGCTGTGTTCCCCCGGCACATAGGAGCCGCCTCGCCCGGCCTCTGCCTCCAGCGCCCTCCCCAGCTCCAGGCAGGAGCTCCTGGGAGGTGAAGGGACTTGGGGCCTCGTCATGGTAGCTTCGAGTCCCAAAGCGGCCTTTTTGACTGGGGCAGCCTCGGTGTCCTGCCCCGCCTTCCTCGAGTCCCAGCCTCCAGCTTCCTGCATCTCTCTCCCCTTCTCTCTCTCTCTCTCTGTGTCTCCAAGCGCCTCTGTCTTTCACTCTGTCACTCTGAGTCTGTCTGAGTCTGTGTTTCTCTCCGTCTCTGACTTTGGGACACTTACTACAAGTGTCATCTGAGCTGAATTTTGAAGGGTAAATAGTTTTCCTGGGAGAAAAGGCGCCAGCACTCCAGGAAGCCAGGGTGGGTGCGACTCAGCCCTGCCCTGGAGGGATCCCTGGTGGC
>RJWJ010031696.1:0-19017 GCA_004363605.1 Indri indri
CTATTTTGGTAACTGTACTGTGGGGCTTGGAAGTCCAAGCCCTTTCTTAAGCTTCCCTAAATGATTTTGATATAGGTGATCATCAGACAACATTTCAAGAAATGCTCATTTGGGCCAACATTCTGTTCACTGGGGGAACTCCCTCTATATCATTTTTACTGGAGTTTAGTAACTCAACTTTTTTCAGTGATAGCAAGTACACTGAATGACTGTGACGGCATTCCCAGTCTTACATTTTATGACATTAAATCTTTAAGCAGACTACAAAATCCTACAACATGCACTTTTAGTGGAATATTCTGTTAAGCTGCAGCTGAAAGCATTCCTAACTATATATTTCAGAGATCAAGTGGGGATACAGTGGGAGTTTAAAATAGAAAATGGGCAAGGAAGATGTTAGTTAAAGGATAAAAAAGTTCAGTTAGGAGCTATAAATTCAAGAGATCCATTGTACAGCCTGGTGAACTATAGTTAATAACAATGTATTGGATTCTTGAAAATTGCAGAGTAGATTTTAAGTGTTCTTATCATGGAAGAAAAGATGATAAATATGTGAAATAATGTATTTGTTAATTTGCTTGATTTACCCATTCACAATGTATTCATATTTCAAAAAAAATGTTGTACACTATAAGTGCCTACAATTTTTATTTGTCAAATAAACATGCTTTTTAAAAGGGAAAATAAAATAGAGGAATAAATGCATATATGGACCATGAAAACTAATTAATATATGTGTTTGGCAGGAAGGTATTTAGTATTATGCATGTAAAGTAGCCTGTTTTACAGTTTTGAAAATTGTGACTTTGAAAGATCCTCCTCATTAATTCTTTTGTTCATTCAAAGGAGATAGGGAATATTAAACTTAATCTAGATAAGGTAGAATAAACTGAAATTAGTTTCCCTCTAGCATTCATTTATTGTCCTGATTTAGAAATCTAGAGCTATGCAAAATCTACAGAATTTTCTAAAAGTGTTCAAATACTTGAAGGCAAGTGCCTTTCGCTGTCTTATAGATGAAATACCTGCAGGCATTTGCATTAGGCCCCATAGACAGCCCCCACAGTCATTACTAAAAACACTTTTCTTCAGATTTAGACTTAGCAAGAAGCCCCAACTAAACTCCAAATCAAAGGTAGAATATAAAATTAAGGAGGGTGACAACCAGTTCTTCATTTGGGACGCTAATTATATTAATCAGATTACTTCCAAATGTCTGCCAAAGGATTTTACTTTGGAACAAAGAAAACTGTTGAAATGTTAATTATTTTCAAATATTGGCAGTACTTCCAAAGAGAAGTGGAGAAAAATTTTAACTGGAAGTTACAAAGAAATACATTCAAGTAATACCTTTTGTTTTTATTCTAAATTGTGACCTTGGATAAGCCACACAATCTATTTGTGTCTCTATGTTGGAGATTCTGATGATACATGTATCTCAGTTTCAGATGATAATCGAAATGCATATTTTGTGATACGTGACTTGAAATGCGCTGTGTGAATATGACGTGATTTTTAAAATTATTATCTTCTTATTGTTTTTGAGGCTTCAGAGTACAGGAAAGGAAACATGAATGATATAATGGGGAAATAGTTGTAAGGTTGGTGTAACACTGAACTTTCTAACATCTCAAGGTCCCCACAAACTTCCAAGACATCTTAATAAAAAGTGAACACCTTATTATAGTGAATCATAGTGAATATATAAGCACGATTGTACAGATTTGTTCAGATATACGTATTGTAGTCATCATTTTATATTGGCCAAAAATTTACAATATATATATTCAAGTTGGTTTCATATTTCATTTTCCTCCCATTCCATGATGCATTTAAAAAGCAGACATAGTAAAGTAGTTCAATTAATGACCTTGGTTTTTAGAACATGTTAAACCCAATATGGGAGAGGCAATATAGGGATTTTTAAAATGTGTTAAACTTAATGTGTTAATACCAATAATATGGGGGTTTCTAGTATTAAGAATTGGTAAGTGTGGTTGATATTCTATAGTAGAAGGAAAACGAAGGGAAGTGCTGGGCAGGAGAGGCAAGCTTGGCTTTATTTCAAAGAAATAGACGTCTGAGCTGATATCGATAGGGGCAAAGAAGGAAAAAGTGATAACCGCATCTGGAATATTCCAGAATTTATCTGTAGAGCTCAGAGATGGGGGCAACATATCCAGAGCACACACATGCAAGTCCAAGCCCCTGCCCTCGGTTCCCAGAAATAGGCTAGAAGGGCAGGTACAGGGACAGGTGACAGGCTGAGTAAACTGATGCTATAGGCTGTGCCTGCTGCCGTGGTTACAGAGTATGGTTGGAGAAGAAATGATAAGCCCACGAAGCCAGGTGGGAGGCGCGGTTTATGAGATATGCAAAGTTTCTGTGGGATCTAAGAATTGGGGATGTTGGACATCTTATTTTTCACACTGTAATCCCACCTAGTCATGTCAGGTCAAGGCAACTATAGCAGACCTAGTTCACGTATATTGAGAAAAGGAGACTGTTTTAAGTAATGGCATTTTTTTATGCTTTAAAATAATTTAATTTGTGACCAAAAAAAGAAAAATAAACAATGACAGAAGATTTTGCTATTTTCAAACCATTTCCCATGAATCTCTACACCTTGACTTTTATAGAAATGAATAAGAACTTAGTTTTTTCAACTCGATTTATCATTTTTTTCATTTTCTGGGGAGAAGAAATGATGTATAATCACGATATTTATTTCAGTATGAATAATATGTGAAGGATTGTAAGCAATTCTTTTCTTATTTCAAAATATTAAGGGGGTACAAATATTTATTAAATATATTTGTAAATAAAATTTTTAATGCAAAAAGTAAAAAATAAGAGAATATAATGAAGTTATATTTATAATGTAGCGCATTTTATGTTTGAAACATTTACTAACTAAAATGTGAGAAAGCCTTCAGAAATTAAATGTATGAGGACATTATCTCAGTCTATCTTGTTTTTTTTTATCAGATTTATGTATTATCTTTCCTTTTTCTTTCCTTTACCAAAAAATTAGAGATTTCTTACTTATCTTTATTTTAAACTTGAGATGTTTTATTATGATTACTTTTACAATTCAAATTACTAATGCATACAACACTAAATTAACTTTCTTTTTAATTGTTTTTCTTTTTTATATTTTTTTATTTTTAATTATTATGGATGCATAATAGTTGAAAGACGGTTTAATATGGTGTCCAAGGGCATGGATTTATCTTCTGGTACCACAATTTACCAGATGCTCATTGCATTAGAAAAATGACTTAATTACTCTGGACTTTGGTTTCCTTATCTGTCTAAATGAAATTCCATTACCGTTTCCCTGAAAAGATCTAATGCGTTTTAAAATTAAAAATATTATAAAATTAAAATATTATAAAGCGTTTAGCCTAGTGCTCAGCACGTATGTGCTCAGAAATGTTAGCTAAATAAAAACAACACTAATACCAGCACTAATAAAACTGAGCACTGGATAAAGTAATCACCTTTGAGTTTTATTTAAACAAAAGATATACTTTTCTCCCATATTTCTGTAAAATTGTGCAGCAATCGAAAACTAGCATTTATAGATGGTTTCAGAGTTTATAGAGACTTGTATACATTTCACTTGTTCAGAGAAACTCAGTCAGATCTGGTTATTCATTTCCTCACTTTAGAAATGAAGCGACTTATGTCAAGAGAAAGGAAGTGACTTTCTCAAGAATAGCAAATAACCAAGCCAAGAATTCTTATTTGATGTGCAATTTTTCCCAATTAGTGACTATAGATATAGATACACACTATAGCTCTCCCTGTAGTCCACCTCGGATGTCTTTCTGTGCTTAGATATCCAGTGCTGACAGGCTTTTCCCTAGATTTCGTTCTGAACACACTCAAGCACAGAGCATAGAAAGTGAGTTCCGCAATGAACTTTAAGATTCAATATAATATGTTTACAAGTGGGGGGAAGGGTCGGAAAAATTGAACAACTTTCTTAAGTTCCCTTAGCAGAACACTGCCTTTCCTTCTAAGACGCAGCTGTTTTTCTTCATTTTCTGTTACTGTTTTAACTGTCTTCCATAAAACTGATCTATCTTCATTTTAACTGTATCATATTCCAGCTCTCAGCGAGTAACTCAAATTTGTAAACAAAATATTGTTTCCAATTGTACTGAATAGTTCTAAAAATTTGCTACTTTTTGCTAATTTCCGTTTGTTTATTCGTCACAACCATGTTTAACTTTATATCCTTAAAAATATTTGTTATCAGGATTTTAATCCCATTATTTGATCACCCGAATATCTGGGACGTCTGGGTGGATTTTTATTGACTAATACTTAGAATATATTAATAGTTTCTGTGTTAAGGGGGGAAACAACTAAAACAATTGCTAAAGATAGGAACAGGTAATTTATAAAACTATAAATGGAAGACATTTACACAATGAAAAATGCACTAGAAATCAAGGATATAGAAATTAAAACAATTAGATACAATTTTCAACCCATAATATTGGGAGAAGGTAAAAATAAATGAAACAAATTTTAAAAAAAATCACATTTTAGTGGGGAAATATGTTCACCAATACATAAAAATAAGAATGCAAATTTCAGAAGTGCTTCTAGAAAGCAATGTGGCAGCATCTTTTAAATTCAAAATGTGCCTACCTTTAAATTCATAAATTCCTTTTCATAATAGCTACACTTGACAAACATCCAGACATTGCTCTCTCACCTTCCAGTTCCACCCCAAACCCTCCTTATTCTCACTGGGAAAGCAGAAAAGCTAAGAAAAGAATATTGAAAATTGTTTCCTGTTTTCTTTGAAGGAGAAAAAAAAAAAATCACTGTGAAAATGATTGCTATGATGCACAAAGTGTTATCCACACTCAAAATGAAAGGGCTGTGTATTAAGCTTTCCCAGTCTTTTATGTTTATTTCTGTTTGTCTTGGGTGTGCCGAGCAACTGCAAATAGATGGTGTCGGTTGTTCCTCTGAAGAATTTTACATGGCCCACTGCCTTCCTCTGATCTGTCGCTGGCATACATAATGCTACCTATTAAACTAATTAGTTGTGCTCCGTCAGTATAATTAATAAGCAATAACCATACTGTTGTTTGAGGATGCTAAAATTTTAATGCCCTCTTGTTATCTGTCTCACTTGAATACTGAGGAGCGTAATGATTCCATAGAGTCATAAGGTAGCCAGGACCCTTTTTAGCTTTATTGTTATTGCCAACTCTAGCCTAGTTTTGACTGTGGTATTAAACCATTTCAGATAATTGAGATAGTTGCAGGCACTGGGTACAAAATAGTTATGACACGAATGTGAATACAAGGTGATCACGTTTATTGCCTATGTCTTTACAATTAGAATGAGAAATTTAGGGTAAGGAATTGTCCTTAGCTTAAACTTTTTTTGTCTCTTAAACTAATTCAATACCCTGAAGTCTCTTAAAGTTTCATTTTGATATTCATTAGTGGACAGGTAAGTTCGGGGCACCTCCAGATAAGCTAGTTCTCTGTACTCTAGAACGAAACAGAAGTCTAATCCACTCATTCAATGTGCACTCATTAGTACATAACATTTTGTGCTCGGCCCTGTCCTGAGAATTGAAGAAATAGTGTCTACTTTTATGTGGCTTTCAGAAAAAATCACAGATTCTCAAAGTTGAAGCTAGTATTGAAAGACGTCTAGTTCTACTCCTCATTGAACGCTTAAGTAGCAAACCACAAAACTTTATCTAATGGCTTTTCATACTGAAATTGGACATCTCAAGTGCTGGAGAACTTGTTATCTCTGAGTTATTCCAATCCATTTTTGGCATAGCTTGGATCATCAAAAAATATTTTGTGAACTATGGTGTGCTTTATTTTAGCTTACAATTTTCTTTGGTTCATTATAAGAAGTCTTCCTGTTCTTTCACATGGAAATGTTCAGTTTTCATGCAAACCTGGTTTTTCACGTTCCTGTTTATTCTTCTCTTTATTATATAATACAATATGATTTTGACTCCCTTCAAACTCTTTTTATTTGAGTCTGTATGTTTTTCTGTGAGTCCATGTGGCTTCTAAAGTCTGACATCTAAAATGGAACTTAGTTGCCTTGGAGGGATTTTGTCAGTAGAGAGAGGGACTATAGGACTATCATTATCGCTTCCCTTATTCAAGATAGTTGATGTTGTTGTTTTAATATAAACCAATCTCACATTCGAATCAGTGGGGAAAAAAAAACGATATATAAACAGGCGACATAGAAATTAGTCTGGCAAGGGAATCACCTCAACTGTGCCACGAGGCAATTCATGTTGAGTGTCCTTAGCCCTGACAACAGGGAGTGGGTACTTTGTTGAGTATGAGGGGTAGCTTCCCTGGAGAATCAGTATAGCTGGGCCTTAACAATGGGATACACTGCAAAGAGAGATTTTAATGAAGAGGGAACTTTTGAAAATGTCACATACCAAAGATAGGTAGAAAGACTACTTTAAATTATCCAAAAAGACAAGTAATTCAAGTCAGAATACACTGATCCACCTGTTCTCCAGAAAGTTCTAACCTACCAGTAATGCAGACACGCCAACACCTAGTTCAAACAAAGAACAAAAGTGTATTACTATTAACCGTTGCTCTTACCGCAGCACTGAGCTAGGGGTAGTTAATGCTCCCTGGAGGAAATTGGAAATGGCTTCCCATTAAATGAAAAACAGTCCCAATAAAGAAAAAAATAGCTAAAATATATTCTATACTTACATTTTGCCAGCATTGTACTAAGAGTAATATTAATAAATGCTATCTTTTTAAATTTCCTGCACAGACTCTAAGAAAGAGTTATTATTACTATCACTACTTTATAGATAAGAAAACTCGAGAGTTTAGAGAGGGTATATAACATATCAGGGTCCCAAAACAAGCAAGTGGCAACATAATGCCAATCCTGTGTTATGCATGGCCAGTCAATAACCAGTGGTTTATGTGATTGCCATTAACTTGCAATTTAGCTGAAATTAGTTTTGACACTGAATTATGGCTTTAGGCTGACTGGAGGGTTTCTGCTAACAGAAAACAAAATTCCTCCAGAGGTTGATAAAGTGAGTTTACATTGACCCTCTTGATTCATATGTACCATGCAACTTTGCTAGTCAGTGTTGTGAGAAATATAGGCATTACCATCTCCTGTGAACTTGTTAGATGGAGAATCTTGGGTCCTACCCCAGATATACTGAATTAGAAATTGAATTCTGACAAGGTGTTTTGTATGCACATTAAATGTGAGAAGCACTGCTTTAAAGCACATCTGGGAAGACGTAGACTTTACTGATGCTGCTGATATACAGGGGTAGTAAGCACAATGCTGTCTTCAGCCTAACAGGCTCATGTGATGAGGAATAAGCCAGACTACCAACAGGCATAGGGTTAAAGATATTAAGGCTTAATTTGGTTTATTTTACAAAAAAGTGAATTTTTGATACCACCATCAAAATTGCTATTGATCATTTATTTAATAAAAACAATCACCATTAATTTTATTGTCTAATTCTTATGCTCTATCCCCACACAGTGCGCTAGGAACATAATTCAATGTCCTCTCCATCATCATGGAATTTGCAGTGGTATGGCATCGCATAAGATTATAACTTTTGGTTTGCTTATTCTTTCCGAAGATGCAGAATGAATGTGATGGGAGCAGAGAGAAGAGAGCGCCCAATTCTATCCCTGGGCTTTGGAGATGGTTTCATAGACGTGCTGTTTGAATTTGATGTTGTAGGCGTTAGCAATGATGACTCCCAGTGAATTCACAGCACTTCCTGACATAATGTCTCGATCCATCTTTTTCTTCCTACATCCCACCTTCTTTCCCTCCCTCTCTCTTCCCTTCCACCCTTCCTTCCTTCCTTTTTTCCTTTCTTTCTTCCTTTCCAGCTCTCATACTTCCTTCTGCAGATTTTATTAAGATCTACTAGGCATATTGAATCATGATTTAAGCAATGGCCTATTGTAGATAATCCGTAGCAAGAAAAAGATCAAAAACATGGTCTTTGCATTTGTTAAGTTTTAGCCTAGTAATGGTAGCAGTCAATAAAATATAGACAATGCAATAAATATATAATAATAAATTGTCATAAGTGATAGTAAGAAAACAAATAGTGGACTATAATAGGGAATAGCATAGAGTGCTTATTTAGATAGGAGAGTTGGAGGGAGTGACATGTAAACAGAGAAAATAAAATGAAAGAGTCCAGCAACTTGAAGAATAGGGGAAAGAGTACCCCAGGCAACGAGAGGGTTAAATACCAATGAATATGTTGGGGAGGGGTTGCAAAAACTGAAAGAACACCTTGGAGGCTATTGACTGTCTGAGAGAAAGAACACTGGGGAAGTTAGGCAGGAAGTACCACATTATGAATTATCTTCCAGAGTCTAAACCATGGAAATAATTTGTATTTTATTCTATGTGCAATGGAAATCCAATGAATAAATCATTTTACGTTTTAAAATGACCCCACAGATTCCAGTGTGGTGAATGAATAGGAGTAAGTCAGAAAAGAAATCCGGAATTAGGTCAGTTAGAGTCTTCTAGGTCAGGGCATCCACCTTTTCTCACCCTCTGGAATCTGCCTGATTGCTATGCCAGATTATCATCATCCCTCTAGGATTATACTGCTACTTTGAAATATTTCACCTCTTCTTAGGATCCTGACACATGAACTCACTGTGGTGGTTCCCTGAGTCTGTATCTGACTTCCCTTCTCTTGCTGTGAGAAGTCTTTCTGCACTTGCTTTGATAGACCAGAGGATAGCAGAGAGTGTCTTAAAGTCTCTGGCAGCACCTACTACCTGGAATTCCCCATTGTACTTCACCCACCTGCATATACATAGTGATGAAATAGAATTGTGTTGTCCATGACAGCAAACCCTTAAGTCTTTGAGCAGCTGTTTACCTGGAAGTCCAACTACCCAGGGAGTGATATAAACAAGCCTGTTTGGACAAATCACGCTTTTTGTTACCAAAGGTCTTTGGCCTCAACCCTTACATAAAACCCTAACTCGGTTAGCTGGAGAGGAGCTGCCTGCTGTGAGCTGTAAAACCTTTTTCAGTGTAGACCAGAGACTGGCCACATTTTTTTTTTTTTTCGAAGATCTGTAAAACAGCCTCTGGCAGGTCCTTCAGGAAATATTTCCAGAAGAAGAAATTGTTAACCTAGGAGATGACAGCTCCAAATGTGTTATTGTTCCTGAAGACTTTCCAATGGGCCAAGATGTAGAGGTGGAAGACAGTGATACGACTGATCCTAACCCTGTGTAGGCCTAGGCTAATGTGTGGGTTTGTGTCTTATTATTTAACAAAAATATTTAAAGAGTAATAAAAATTAAAAATTAAAATAGAAAAAAGCTTATAGAATGTATAAAACATTGAATTCTTTTAACAACTCCATGAGTTAGACACTTTTAATATTACAACTTTTTGGATGAAGGAAGCAAGACATTAGATGTAAAGTTGTACAAGGTAACAGAACTATTTAATAATAAGCCAAGGGTTTCTGTTTCCAGAATTGCTACTTTTAACCAGTAAGCTGAACAACAGTAACAACCATGAACTCCGTAAACCATGAAATATCTCTTACTTTTTAAATGTGAGCATGTGTCACATAGGATGAGAATATGTTTCATCTCAAAATCAATGCACTTTCTTGATTCCCAAGAATGTTTATTTTAATTTTGCATTATTATCCTGAAATGTGTGAGGCAATAAAAGTATAAGGGGTTACAAAATATGCTAAGTATGATCCCCTAATTATTAAACAATGCAACAATCCTTAATCATCCTGTTATTTTTCAATTCCTTACTTTCTGAGAGTTTTCACAGGCATCAACTCAGTTGAAGCTTCAGCCATCCTGGGATGCACATATGGTAGATGTGACTATACCCATTAGCCTGATGAGGCCACTGACGCCAAGGCACATTATGGAATATGGGAAGTTGCAGTGATTGCTTTTTATAGGAATGACAAATGAGTAAACATTGGGCTGCCACATCCCCCCTCATCACATCTCCTCCCCACGCTCCTGGCAGACATCACTAATTCATCATGACATTCCTCTGCTGAGCCCAGGTGCAGCTTCCAAACTTTATATTTTGTTTGGCATTGTGCTTGGAGCTTTATAGAAACCATGTTATTCGATCATTCTTGGTTGTAAGAACAAAGGATTAATTAAAAACAATGTACTAATTTATGGCTAAGGAAATAGGCTCATATCATTATACAACATGCTACCAAAGAATTCATAAATAGCACAGATGGATTTAAAACCCAAGTTTTGCATGACTTTAAAAGGCCAAATTTTTTCCCTTTCTACAATTGTACTTTCCTTCTGACCTCTTAATATCATTGTTCAGAGGTAACACATGTTTGACCAAGACCTGTGTGCCAGGGACAAGAGACACTACCCGGTGCCTCTAACTATATTAGACTTTTGGGTCCTTTTTTCTTAGCTCCTGATCTTTAGAGATTGTTTCTCTTTTTGGGAAACTGTGGAATTGCTATTTCTCAACCTTTTGCAGTGAGGCCAAGACTGGGTAACTGGGTTTGGTCCCATGGAATGTGGGTGGAAATGATGCTCTCTGTTTCCAGGCCATCCGTAAAATGTCCCTGCAAACTCCCTTGTTCTCTTTCCCATGTCCATGCTACTGAAAAGAACACATCACCCTAAAGTGGCAATCCGCCTGGATGGAAGGAGGTCAGATTCCTTTGTTACCATTAGAACATAGCTGCCTCAGATAGTGCCTGAGCATAACAGGCCTTGAAGTGAGCAAGAAATGCAGATGCTCTGTGCTAAACTACTCACCTTCCAGGTATTCCTTGTTGCCATTGTCTAAACTGCTCTACCTAGACAAATCCACATACCTTATAGGGTAGTCATTTGAACCAAGTGACACTTAAATTGCAAGATCTCTGAGAATCATATAAGGATCACTTCATTAAAATGTAATTTTAAAAATAATACTGATGGTGTTTAATCACCCGATGATTTGTTAGGTTTCAGAGGTATGGAAGTTGGGGAGGTCAAACTTAAATTTAATTGTTGAAAACTAAACACAAAACCTTGTAAGCAGAGAATTTTGAGGGAAATGTGTGGAATGTCTTTGGGCCATTTCATCACAGATACGGAGTCAGACCCCCGGCGACAGTGCCAGACTGAATGTATCAGGGGATTTTAGGCATGACATGATTTTCTCCCTTTGTTCATTCTTTCAGAATGAACATTTTGTATTTGCATGCTAAACCAATCATCTCCTTGTACCCTACCCCCCAAAAAGTCTTTCAAATTATGAAATAATAGACTTCTGCATGTGAAGTAAACTTAAAAATCCCCTTATATACAGAAACTAAAACTTTGCTTGATACGTTGGGGGAAAGCGATAAACATCTCATGTGTCCTATCTTTGTGTAAGGCACTTTATTGTGCCTTGTGAAACAATTTTCCCAAAGTCAGGGAGCTAGTGAATAACATACATGACACTCAAGAATAGTCCTTTGACTCTATTCCCTCCACATCAACATGGGGCAGAAGGAACACAGATTTCGGAGAACGGAACTGCTCTATTAAGCCCTGGGGGAAATATTGGGAGTGAGTACATTTCAGATAACAGCTCTCCTTCATCAAAACATATTTTAACCCTCTACAGAATTCGGGGTTTATCATTCACTTATGTATCAACTACTTATGAAGAATGACTTAAGACACAAAGTGAGTCACCTTGTCACAGTTCATATAATAGAGTCTCACAAGGCTGAAATCAAGGCATTGGCAGAAACTGTGGTTCTCATGTGAGTCTCACGGTTCTATTCCAAGATCATTGATCGTTGGCAAAACAATTTCCTTACAGTTGTATGTCTGACATCTCCATTTTCCTGCTAGCTCTCAGTTAGGGATTATCTCTCAGATCCTAAAAACCACCTACACTTCCCTGAGTGTGACATGCACAATAGCTCGCCACAGCTATGTTTTTTTCTTCTAGACACAGCCCTCTGACTTTCTCTTTTGTGATCATCCAGAGAAAACTCTCTTCTTTTAAAAGGCTCATGTAAGGAGGTCAGGCCCATTTGTATAGTCTCCCTGTTTTAAGGTCATCTGATTTGGGAAATTCATTACATCTGCAAAGCCTCTTCATGGGAACACCTATGTTACTGTTTACTTCAGTAACTGGGAGAAGGTGTGAGTATACCAAGGGACAGGAATCTCCTAGAATTCTGCCTACCATGGCTGGAAATAGATTCTTATTCTCTGTGATCTGACAGCTGCTTCTTAGCTGAATCCTTATCTTTGGGTCTGTTACGTGAAGTGCCCCCTCACTTTGAGTGCAAAATTCAGTTTCAGCTAAAAATGCTTTGGGCTGCAAGTAACGGAATATTCAATTAATAATGTCTTTAGCAGCAAGCTATTAATCATCTTAAATCCCAGGCTTTCTGAGGGTCAGTGGTGTTAGTGTTGATCCAGCAGCTCAGTCGTGTAATCAGAGGCAGATGCCTCCCTCGTTCTTCTGTACTATTCCTGGACATTAGCTGAGCTTTCTGTATGTCTCTTGCATTATGAAAAAGAAAAATGACCTCGATTATTCTCAGCCTTATATCCTTCCTTGCAGACTCCAAAACAGGAAAGAAGGAGCAGATGCAAAAGACATTCTCCTTGTAGGAATCCACGTTTTTATAAAGAAAGCAAAATCAGTCTGAAGTGCTCCTCTATCCCCTGCAAACTGTTTTCCTTCATATCTGGGTCACATGACTGCCTTAGTACAATGAAGACTTGGACGGTTAGTGAGTGGCCACATGACAATGGGCAGGTAAATCTATGTTTTGTTGGCAAGGGAAGAAGGGAATGACTGCCGCATATCAGCCTCCAGTGCTATCAGAAATTTTCTCCAATCAAGTGCCTTCATTGGCTTGAGTTTCTTGTGTGTCAGTTTTCTAGGCTGATAGTGAGAGTGACAGAAGATCCTGGCTCATATTATCATTAGGATAATTAAATGCACTAATATTTTTAAATATTTGAAACAGTTTCTGGCCCTAAAGTTAGCTATTGGAAATGTTATTGTTTCCATTCCCTAGGAAGTAGAAGCTCTAAGAACCTGAAAGAGGAAAGAAAATAAAGATTTATAATACCCAAGGGTTTTAGTAAGAGGAAATTTGGATTATAATTCCTACAAAACAGAAAACATATATGCCTTCAACAATATATACACTTACTCAACAACAGATAAACATTGTGCCTGGATATTTGAATGGCAAAGTTAAGATCTGCTTTCATTTCAAGGACTGAGTCAAGGTAAATGTAGAATGAATAAAATTCATGGGTCAGCACCAAATCCCCCAACTCTACCAAAGTTAAACCATCATATCATGTTACCATGAGCCGAAGATCTAATGCAAGAAGAGAAAAAAAGAAGTGAGTGGAATCAAAAGCTTAGAGAGCATTTTCGATAAGAGCCAGTAGAGACTATGAAAAGGAAGGCAGGGGTTTTAGAGCATGGATTTCCAGCACTTTTTGATTTGGTTAATTGTAATGACCAAATACTCACAATCTTTCTTTCTTAAGACTCCAGAAAAACCTTAGGACTATCTAGGAGTAGTTGAGGTTTTTACAGAAAACTTAATCACTGTTAATTAACGAAGTGCATTTTTGAACCATAAAATGAACTGAAAGTCTTCATGCCTGTTTTGATTACAGAGCCATAAAGAAGGAAGGAAAAGATGTTTAGATTTGGAACCAGGCAGACTAAGATTTTGATCTAGGTTCTACCAGGACAACATATGGAGTTTGAATTCTGGCTCTGCCACTTATGGTTTGCATGATCCAGCCAGAGTTATTAATTTCTATGAGCCTTATTGTTCTCATCTGTAAAGTACGGTTAATATCAGTATCTATCTCATAGGTTCAATGTGAGAATTTTACTATTAAATTCAGGAAGCACTTAGTATAGAGTCTGCCACTTAGTAAGTACTTACTAGAGTTAGCAAATATTAACCTAGGTTCTGTCATGTGTCCTAAGTCCCTTATTTGTAAACTGAAGGTGCACATAACTAACCCATTCAGCTCTGATGTTTAATTGATGAGGAACAAATATGTAAATACAGGCAAAGGCTTGAACAGAGACTAACGAAAGTAGTCAATCAAACCTTGGTAGCTATTATCTGTATCCTCTTGCAGATCAAGTAATAGAACATAGCGTTGTGATACAGCTTTCATTTTCCCTTATCCTGATCATAGTATGAATATTTAAACACATAAATAGTTCCCAGATATTTGTTATATTAGAAATTATTGTGTGCCATTTTCATGATCCTGAGTTAGTGTGAATGGATTTAAGTTCAACTGAAGACCAGCATAAGTTTTCAAATATCCAACACTGGATAGTAGAGGAATCATTTTATAAATGTGGAAAATGGCAGGTGCCAAAATGTCAACAATTATCTCTCCATGTGCTTTTGATTATTTCCCAGAAGACATGGGAGTGAGTAGACTTTAAATGGTGTTTCTGTTTTTAGATAGTTTCATACTCGATCTCCCCTTCTTTTATAGGGAGTTACTAATTGGATAAAATGCTAATAAAGTACTTAACATTTCTGGCCATAAAAATGAAAGAGGGAACTACATTTTAAAGTTCTTTGAATGTCTCAGTGAGCTCCACTAACATTTATTAAAGTACCTTATCTTTTTATCATAAGCATTCAATAGTCTTTAGGAAATGAATATAATTATTTCTCATTGATATTGAAACACCTAAAAAGGTACTCACCTGCAGCCACCCACAACCCCTAAGATTTCAGAACTTTCCACTCAAAGCTTTCTTTATATTTATGCATCTCTCTGCAGTTCAAACCAGCAAGTATTAATTAGGTACTCACTGCTTAATAGTGTGTGGTTGGAAGAGGATGTGGTTTGAAGTCAGACAGAGCTGCCATCAAAGCCTTCCGTGCTCTAGGTCCATGACCTTGAGGGATTACTTACAGGGTTGTGGAGTCAACTTATGTAAAGTGCATAGCAGTCTCTGGCATATATCATGCTCCAGCCATGATAACTAATTTTATAAATGCTTTCTATGTATGTCTACCAATATTCTTATTTCCCAAATTCAGAGGACAATCTTTCTGAACTGTGCTTTTCCTGATACTATGGTTTATTTTATTGATCTTTCCTTTTGCTTTCAATATCCTAGTCTCCACCTTTCACCTCCAGCCACCATCACTTTCAACCCCCTATAACTTAATTTCCAAATTCTTTCCCATCATTTTAGATCTTAATTATTAGTCACATTACATTTTATATATGCATTTACTTTCTAGAAACCTCTTTCACATTCTTCTAAGACTAAGTAAATATATACACATTAACACACACATTTATATATACACACATGTATAACTCTGTTAAAAACTATATTTTGGCATGTTACTTTATATGACATTTTAAATCCATTCATTTATTCAATATTTACTAAATATTTGTTATGGAATATATTTGAAGACAATAGTGGTAAACTAGAACTGCAGATTCTGCCCTCATAGAATGTTAATAGTAGTCATTAAGCAAAGATTTATTCAAGTGACTAAATGAAATGGTGCTAAGTGCTAGAAGTTAGAGGTACAGGATACTGGCAGAGTATTAAATGTAACCCAGCCTGGAAATGATATTTAACCTTATGTCTAAAGGATATCTAGCAGTGTGTCTCCTGCAGGACCACGTTCACATCCCATGAGGTGTGAAGGGTCTCAAAACAGAAAATCCAATAGAGGAATGAAAACAGAGGATCCCCAACCTATCTGGACTGTGTATGTGTGTGTGTGTGTGTGTGTGTGTGTGTGAAACACTACACCATGTGGAGTGAGTTGGGGGAAGTAGCATGAAAATAGTGTGCTGATATGAAAAAAAACAAAAACATAAAACAAAACCACATAGGGGATTCCAGGAGATACTAAATATTTCACATTTTGCTTTAAAAGTAATGAAAATTTGTTGACGATTGTTTAGAAGGGTTTTTGCCTATTGGTGACTGCAGTTCAAGAAACGCATTGGTGTAGGAGCCGAGGGAGTCTTGGTGAAAGGGGAGAAAAAGATGTGGGAGGTGAGTTTGCAGTAGGTCAAGTGAGACTCAGTTGAAGTTGTTGCCTTGGACATATTTAAGTTAGATTTGAAGACTATTTAAGAATCAACAGGACTTGGTGATTGATGTGATGAGATTGCTATGAGAAAGAGTACAGTAAATAAAGGATGGCCTCTGGTTTTCTGGTATGAGAAACTTGCCAATTGTAGTACCATTTATTAAGGTAAGGAATACAGGATAAAGAAGACAATTGGGAGAAAGAAGATGGATGTGATTGCAACTTGTTAAATTTGAGGTCTTGAGGTATTGTTGAAGCCTCCGTACAATGACTGCAGTTAAACAGAACTGGAGCTCAGAAGAAAGTTTTAAACTGTAAGGGACAAATATAAATGCTGAAATATTGAGGAAAGAACTAAAAGTCCCACTAATAATCTGTGGTAGACATTCTTTGTGCTTCTAATATTTCCACAATACATGAGAGACTACCTTTCTCATCCCCTTTCACTAAGGTGGTTCCGCAAAAATAGTTCCCAGCAATTTGTTCTATCAAGAAGTGGTATGTGCCATTTTCATGCTGAAGCATTTAAAAGCTGGTGCTCAATTCTTCCTCCTTCTTTCTCTTGCTGCAGTAATCATGGAAGGATGGCTGGGATGGAAGAGCCACAAATTCAAAGCATTCTCTCTCATGGAACCACCATATGCAGAAAACTTGACTGCAGGTTGACTGGACCTGCAGCAGACATTTTTAGCACAAGAAATAAGTCTTTATTGTGTTATATCATTAGGGTTTGGTTCCATGTGTTATATTGAAACAGCTTAGCCCCGGGGTGGGGAAACTGTGGCCTTAAGGCCATACATGTGTCCTTTTAGGCCCTTAAATGTGGTCTTTAGACTGAATCCAAATTTTATGGAACAAATCCTTGTATTATTATGAATACATTTGTGTTCATCTTGTAAATTTTTATTTTATTTTTAAAAATGAACATATTTAAAATACCAAAGAGTAAATTAAGTTTCAATTAAATAATATTCCCAGATTGACTGGAAAGACTAGAACATTAGTAAGCTGTAAGGGCTAAATTGTTGGGCCCTATGTTTATGATTTAGTTCTAACTTCCCCCACCTGACTGGCACCACTACCACATAAGGCTGGCTAGTGAAAGTTTATGGGGGTCGAGTATGCCAGTTTGTTATCACCTTTTGATAGTGATGCATTATGTTTCTGTTTGAAGTGGAATTTATGAATAGTTGCACAGCTTGACAGTATTTTTTAATTCTGTCTGCTTTATAGCCCATCATATCAAAGAAGGCCAAGAGAACATTGAAGGAAAACAACAGATTTTTAATTGGGATTGGGAATTGCAATATG
This sequence comes from Indri indri, assembly GCA_004363605.1. Taxonomy (NCBI): domain Eukaryota; kingdom Metazoa; phylum Chordata; class Mammalia; order Primates; family Indriidae; genus Indri; species Indri indri. The sequence continues at coordinate 17,466 of RJWJ010031696.1, forward strand.
TTCTTGTTTCTGCTAAAGATAAGATGATTTACTTGCTTTGTGATACTGCAATATCAACATTAAAGAAATTCAATTCTCATCAGCATTATAGCATTTCATAAGGACCACAAATACTTTAAATTAGAAGGACAGGTGTGAAAGGTTGCATTGCACAATTAAAAGTTGAAAAGCAAAAGCAAAGACAAATTTTTCAAGCTGCAGTAAGACCTGGAAATAATGCCACTGAAGCAACTTATAAAGTAGCTTACATACTTGGGAAAAAAGAGAAGCCATTCAGTGATGTAGACATTGTGAAAGAATGCATTGTTAAAGTTGTAGGATGCTTAGATCCTGATAAAGTTTCAAAGTACAAACAACTGCCTCTTTCAAGGAGAACCATAACAGCCACAGCATGAATTTGCCTTCAACTTAACAGAACAACTTCAGACAATACTTCAAAAGGAAAATATATATTATTTAAATGTTTTGGGTGGATCAGCTGATACTACTACTCATTCAGTTCACAACAGAAGATTTTCTTTGCTAATAAGAGTTACTTGTTGGGGGCACTCTTGGGAACCAAACACAGGGAATAGATATCTTCAACAACTTTCAAGATAAATGCTGTGAAGTTTGGACTGAATTTGGTAAATTTAGTGAGTGTATGCCCAGATGGTGCACCTTCCATGACAGGAAAACATGAAGGGTTTACTGCACAGATTTAAAAAAAAAATATTAACAGATCCAGATGCTCATATTTCTTTTCACTGTATGTTGCATCAGCAAAGTCTCTGTGATAAAGCTACTGTTTTAAGTGACACTTGGCAACCAGTTGTAAGTATTATCAACTACATTTGTGCAGATGCAACATGGCATTGTCAGTTTCATAACATGCTAAAGTCGAACAATGAGGTATTCAATGTGGGCTTGCCATATCATTCTAAAGTGTGTTGGCTATCACAGGGACAGGAGTTAGCCAAAATTTTATCTCCATGAGAACAGATAGTTAAATGTTATGAAAAACAGAATCAGCAACGTGAATTATTGCAAGAAGATTTTTATTGGTATGCATTTCTGTGTGATATTATGTCAAATCAAAATGACTTGAATATTTCTTTGCAAGGTAAAACTAAGTCTATACATGACATGTGCAAAAATTCCAAGCATTTAGAAAAAAAACTATCTTTTTTCAAAACACTTTTTCAAAAGGAAATTTTGGATAAACATTTTCACCAGTTAGCAAAGGTCATTGGTGAGCAGGATGATATATGTGAATCATTTGAAGAACACGTAACTGTTATGGACCTATTAATTGGAGAATACAATGAAAAGTTCACTGACTTTGAGAATCATGGCATCACACACAAATTAGCGTTTCAGCTTCACCTAGTTGATATCATCAAGGCACCTAAAGAACTACAGATGGAATTGATTGAGCTCTCAGTAGATGTCATTTTAAAGTCATTGTTGATGCTAAGAAAGATCCAGTTGAAATACAGAAAACTGTAGTAGAACACCCACGCCTTCAGCAACATGCCTGAAAAATGCTTTCATGCTTTTCAACTACTTATTG
>RJWJ010031697.1:0-19039 GCA_004363605.1 Indri indri
AAATATTTGGTATTTAAAACAATGGACTGAATGTTCAAATCATAACTTAGGCCTGAGTATATTATAATATACCTATACAAACCACATGAGCAAATGGTGAGTTATGAAGCATATGCTTAAAAAATACTGTAAAATCTTACACACACATGAAGACATAATCTTGAAGAATCACCGAAATACTGATTTTTAAACGTTAAAAATCAGTATTTCGGTGATTCTTCAAGATTATTAAATTTATTAAGACATATTTTCCTCTAAAACAAGACTTGTAAATACAAAGGAATTATTATCTAACTCTTTTTCAGTGCTCTGTAATCAAAAAAGATTCAGCCCATGATACCTACTCAAGGTCATTTGTATTTATGATTCCATTTGTTGAGTTACGATGAAGCTGGGAGAAAAGGGTGTAGCCAGGGTGAAGAATAGTAATATCATTGTATCTGTTATTTTAAAAGCATATTAGCCACATAATTTATGCTCTGGAACTCTAATTGTTAAGATTCTGTGCCATCTTGTAAACAAATATATGAAACCTATGGGTCAGATTTTTCTTCTGCAAAGCTCAATCATTATTCACATGGAAAGTGCAAGGTTTTAGATCCTACATATATCTCAGACACTTTAGTGCTTTGAGTCAGCCTTAATGGCAGGGCCTGGGATTTTGCTCCCCCTTTAGTACAGCCAGCTAGGATTTTAATGTTTATAGAAATAAAACATAAAAAAGTAATGTTTCCCACGACAGACATCAGTGACTCACATGCTTTACAAGTCCAAATTTTTAAACATTTTAAAAATACTGTAACAATTTTTGTAAAACAGCTTTAACTTTTGAATGATGAAAATCTTACACAGACAGGAATAACTGCTGCATTTTTAATGCACCCATAAGAAAAACCTATTTTTTTTTCGTGATCTTGTAAGTGGAAGAAAAGGCCAATTCTTCATGTTTAAGAAGTGCTGAATGTGAGACAAAAATTTGGTGCAACTCATTTGTATTCGTGGCATCTTTTGTGATCTCCTGATTCCTGCCAAACTTGATTTTTCTTATTATTAAAGCAAAAATATTAAATCTCTATTTATAAAAACATAAATAATATTAGGAATGAGGGCCATCTTGTTCTTTCTTGCAGAAGGTCATGCATACAAGGAAGAGGCATATGGAACTGTTTCAAGAACTAAATCAGAAATTTCAAACTCTGGACAGGTTTCGGGATATACCAAATACAAGCAGCATGGTGAGTATGCTTTGCTTCATCAGTGCCTGGCTAGGAGACGCATGGTGCCGGGTATTCTCCCTGCCCTCCAGAAGCTCCTAATCATCTTGGGCACACAAGATGGGCATACATAGAAAAAATAATAGGCCCCCAAAATGTATTTTGAAAAGGCTACTAAAAGGCAAATTTGGAATGACAGAACCTTTAAGCATTTTATTCATATTTCAAATATCCTCATTTATATGCTTTAACTAGAATTAGTTATATATAAAAATGTGTTGGCTTCCTCTGGCCATTTTATCATCAGAGTTTAAAATTCAGTTCATACAAATACCCAAATAGTTTGCTAATTTTTCATTTGAATGCCTGACATTTTAAGGGCATAAAATGTAATTATTTTATATATATGAAGTTGTTACCTGAAGCCAAGAGCCTCACTTATTTTGTGGTAAGAATTTTGGTATATACATCAACACTGGGGACTTTGGTTGTTGATTGTAACTGTTCTCTTCTCACTCATTCACACGACTGCAATCTTGGTACAGGGCTTCATCAAATAAAATAGCATTGTATAATTTCTATATGCGCAGTGTAGTCATAGCTTCATAGAAGGCTACATAATTATTTTTAAGAGCACTGGACGAGGACTCTAGAAATCAGTATACTAGTCAAAAGCTCAACCAAGAACTAGCTGATCTTGAGCAAGTTACCCAACTCAGATTTCTATAAACTTCAATTTCCTCCTCCTAAATAGAACATAGAAAACAGTAATTAATATATGGTTCCTTCGATTCTCTCAACAGTTTCAAAGGCAAGTAGGGTACTTTACAGGCTAGGAAACTGAGGCTCAGTTATATTATAAGAGGTAGGGCTAGGACTGCCATCTGACACCAGGTCTTCTCTTTCACTCCAAATTCCGTGTGCTTTCTTTGCCTCGTATTCTTTGCATCCCTTGGGTGGTCCTCCTTCTCTTCCAGACATCAATATACATATTGCTCTAAAGTACATGGTGTTTGACCACCTTCTATATCTGGTGATTCTTCCATAGATAGTTTATGGGTCTTAGTCTTAGCTTTCTGATTAGTAATGTTAGCTTTCGAATAGCTGAAGAGCAAGAATTTATGTATCCTATGTGTTTTTCTTTTATTTTTCTCAGTACTAGTACAATGCTGGTCATGGTAAGTTATCAATAAATGGCTGCTGTTGACTTACTGTATGGCTATGATAGTTTAATCTATGTTCGTTTGGTGCTTTAAGAAATACTATACATTTTAACTCTTACTTGGTCTCTAAGTGTTTCATGTGTATATCAATTTATTTTTCTCCTTAAAGCAGGAATCGTATATTATTTGTTATCACCAACACAGTGCTAGGCATATGGAAGACACTTCCCACGTAATAAGTTGTTCTTTCTCATCTGCTCCTCCTAATACTAAGCCATCAATTTTTAGCTAGCTAACAAATGAGAATTACACCATTGAGATTAAACCTAAACGCATTAGCTACTCATTTTGGAATATTGAAAGCTAACATTGAAATAAATGGAAGAAACCTTGTTTGTTTAAGAAAAAAAAAGGAAAGGGTTATATTTACAACTCTAAAAGCCTTATGCAACAGATACAGCTGGCTGACTGCTATAATATGATTGTAATTTCCCCTTGTATGGTCTGGGTATTAAATCATTAATGGCACAAATATCTGTTTCTCAGTTTCCTGACAACCAAAATAGACTACTAATTACACCACATCTCTGCAGCAGCATGCCTTTTCTAGAAGAGATTTATAAATATTTACCATTTGGAAGGTTAGGAATGGGGAGGATAGAGTTGTCATTGTTGCTTGACTATCGTCCTAAATATCTGAGAACAGAAAAAAAAAGTTCTTTATTCAGTTTTCATTAATAATGAACATGTGAGTGAGTTCATTATCCTTAATTCAGTCACATAATTTGTAGTGGCACGTTGCTAATGAAAAATTGCATAATTGGGTGGAGAAAGACTTTTTTTAATCTCAAATAAAGGGTTTTTTCTTTCTTTTTTTTTTTTTCTGGGCTGCTAACTCATAGCACCTGCCTAGCACTGCAAATGACAGTAATTATGTAGAAAAATAGAATTTGGGAAATCAAAGGGAAACCAAAAGACCACTTAGTCCATTTCCCTGCTTCCAGGAAGGAAAACATTCAAATCACACTAAAAAAGAAAAAGCACTGTTTAATGATATCAAGAAAAGAAACTATTTTACTTTGAATGTGTCTCACAAACCATTCGCAGTCAAGATCTCTTTCCCCCAAGTAGCTTCTCCAAATTCTTGCTCTCTTAGAATAGACATACTCTCTTTTGCTTTGTTCCCAAATATCGGTAGGTTGGATGAAGGCAAGAAAGAAGAGAGGGAGGGAAGGATGAAGAAAGGGAAAGCATAAAGGAGAAAAGAATAGATGGCTGAAAGGAGGGAGGGACTAATCCACAATGGACAGCTAGCATGCTCCTGGACCGCTGAACCATGGAAAGTGCTCACACAGCCCTGCCATATCTTGGATGGATTTGAATTCTCAAATTCATCTAACATTCTAATTCTGCCGATGTAGTTTCAGATCAAATTAGCATTTTTGGACGCTTTGTGCATATTTGCTTATATTACATTTATAATTATTGGGCCTTTAACAACATGCTTCAGTTTAAGTGCATCTCTTCCATTCTGTACTCAAGCTCAAAAATTAAACAAACAAACAAAAAACAGCTGCATAAATTTAGGAACTTATACTAACTCTGAATTTTTTTTCACAAGATTCAGGCCTCCATTGAAGCCTTTCCTGGCACCTGCACCTCTCACTGACAAATTCAGTGATCCCTTTGGGCTGTTCCACAGCTCATCATTCACTTAGACCATTGAAAATGTTACTTTTCCATAGGAGAGTCTGCAAACTGCCCTCTTAGCATGCCCAACACACAGGAAGATAAGCAGCTTGTGGGCACCATGCACTGACTGCCAGCCTCCTCCCCACTCCCTGTATATCTTGTTCCCACTCTGACTGCGGGGTGTAGTAGTTCTTCACCACTGAAGAAGCAGAGGCCTCTGACCTAAAGGGTGTCCACGCATTCGTGAGCCATGGTGAGAATCCCAGTTCATCTGGGAGTGCCTTGGGATACCAACGGAGATGAACAAGAAAGACAACTTTGTGAATTAATGTTTTACTCTCTCATAGAGCCTCTCAGAAATCTGATAGGTCATGTACTGACATAATACTCTTTGGAATTAGAATATAGATATTCTGACAAAGCTTAAGATTTAGCCATTTTAGTTCATATACCCGTGGTGCTTGATCTTCGAAATATAGTAGGGAAATCACACCTGTTCCAAACATAACGGAGCCCCTATTTTCCAAGCAAATAAACTAACACTTTACATACTTTGAATCCTTTCAGGGTTGAACTAAATGGACTTTCTGTCAAACTGAAAATTCCCAGACAGCTCCTTTAGACACAGCCCTTGTCTAAGATAGATAAGTCCACTCGCTAGATCTGATTCAGCAGAATTCATACCAGGGAACCTTTCAGTTGATGAATGATGATTCAGGTCACTGTAGTTCTCCCAGATGTTCAACAATTCCCTGAGGCCTACAGAATAAATTCCAAATTGAGTCGCTTGGCATTCAAAACTCCTTATGATCTGGCTTCCAGTTTACCTGCTGCCTGTTGCTTCTGCTCTTTTTTTTTATGACGACTGAAATAAATACATCACTGTGGTATTCCCAACTTCATGCTCTCTGGATTCTCCCTTCCTAATGTTCCTGTTTAGCCACCAAACCTCCAAAAACATGTGTTTTCATGGCCAAGCCCATCCTTCTGTGCCAGCCCCAATGTCACTGTTGTCAGAAGTTTTGTGTCCTTCCCATTAAAGAAAGCCCTGTCTCTACCTTCCTCTGAATTCCCATAGCACTTTTCCCGGATCATAGATATAAGTATCTTTTATACCTCCATTTAACTGTAACACCTTCCATAAGAAGTGTGGTTACTACATACTGAGCATTTATAAAATTCTCCAGGCATTTTTCTAAGCTCCCCTGCTTTTTCTAATTTTTGTAAACCCCACCAGGTAGGTATTGATTCACACATTCTACCAACTCCTTTGGCCCACAATGCAAAGTACATCTCTGTTTTGCAAATATTCAATTTGAAGTTCAGAAAAAGTGAGTAAATTGCTCAAGGTCACTTTCATATGAAGTGGAGAAACTAGAATTTGGAGCTGCATGTATCAGGTTTTAAATCTTGGGTTACCTAGTGGACCATGCAGCATTTCCATACTTGATTTATCACCTTATTCTCCCTAGTGCCTAACATAATGTTCAGCACAGAGCAGCTAATAAATAAGTATTGGTTGAAGAGAGGCAGAGAGGGAAAGAAGGAAGAAAGGAAAGACAGGGGAGGGAGAGTTCATGATACTTTAGGATATTAGACTAAAGCAGAATTAATCCCCTGAAGTTAACTTTTTATTAAATCTTTGCTTTTAGCTATTTTGTTTCTTGTATCTCCTCATGAGTAAGACTAATAAGTGCTGAAAACAACTAACGCATTGAGGATTTTAGTAATTTAATATTTAGTTACAATAAGTGGTTTTTTTTTGTTTTGTTTTGTTTTGTTTTGTTTTGTTTTGTGCCAGGGTCTCACTATGTTGCCCAGGCTGGTCTCAAAGTCCTGGGCTCAAGTGATCCTCCTGTCTCAGCCTCCTGACTAGCTGGGACCATGTGTGCATGCCATTGCACCTAGCTTAGTTATAAGTCTATCTATAGATTGTCTCTCTTTCTTACCCATAGCTCAAGATGACGTTTAATATACTGAGTGAACCCAGATAATAATCCAAGTACCTATTTTATGTTCCACTTGAGAATCAGTTATAGGCCAGATTTTGGAAGGGGGAAGGACATATTCAACAACTATGGTATTCTCACTAAACAAGTCTATAGTGAAAAATGAAAACAAAATTAGAATGTCGGGCTTTTAAACCACTTTAATAATCCTGAATAAAAGAAATCAAGAGCTAATAGAAATTAAAAGGCAATGATTTTCAAGACGAAAGCCTCATACAGATAAATAGGTTTTGTTGGGATAAAATTAAAAGTTGAAAAATTATTTAGAGGAACAGTTAAATTTTCTCTCATGAATAATGATTAATTTTAGTGAATCTTGGTATTGTACAACAAAAAAAATCACTACACAGGGGACTGTAGCAGCATTTAAATAGTCTATAAAGGATACTTTCTTGAGAAAAACTAAGCAAAGATACTGATCTAGATTCTTTTTATGAAATACTATTAGTCTGGAACTGTTTCTATTATTAAATAATTTGCCCAATTAAATATCCTCCAATTTGTTTATCCCACCAAAAATTGTCACAGTACTTATATTTTCTATGGTTAATCTTAGTGGTGACTTAATGCTTTTTCCTACCTGAACATATAGCCATACTGACATTTCACAAGATGCTCAAAACAAAAAGTCATCTACTTTGCCTTCCATGATACTATTCACTTCGTTCGATTCCTAGAAAATTGTAGGATAACTTAGAGAAGGTATTCATCAGTTTAGTCAATGAAAGAAAACTAAAGTCAGAACAATTTCCTGCAGCTGGCCATAATTTCAAATCATCTCTGAATTATATAAACTGGATTAAGGTTACAAATATGCTCTCTTCCTGGAAAATTCAAATATCGAATAAATGACTCCTTTCCCCCTCTTCTCAACAGGAAAATCCAGCACCAAACAAGAATCCATGGGACACTTTCAAAAACCCCAGTGACTACCAACATTACACCACAATCAATGTCTTAGATACAGAGGCAAAGGATGCTTTGGAACTGAGGCCGGCAGAGTGGGAGAAGTGTCTGAATTTGCCTCTGGATGTGCAGGAGGGTGACTTTCAAACAGAAGTTTAACAAAATCAAAATGGACTGAGGTGGAGAAAAAAAAACCAATTTATTGCACTGACACTTAAGACTTGGGAAGCCTGACATTTCTATCTGGACAGTGTGACTATCTTGTCAGGACCTTCATGTGCCAAACGTCAGTGGTGTTTTCATATGGTAACTTCTCACTAGTCAGGCTAGTGGAGAGACGACCAGGTGTACAGTTCTGACCATCCTGTGTTGTAAGTACCCGTGGAATGGATTTGTAAGGTAATCTTTATAGATAAACCTCAAGCAACGATTCATGTTGTAACTGCTTCATATGGTTTAGTTTTCAAAAAACTTCACCATGAAGCACAATGTATATATTTATGCAGTTTTTAAAGTTTATAACAGTCTGTTTGGCCATTACTACACTTTTTACTTTATAATATGAAAGCAAAGTTTTTGTCATTAAATGAATGTTTGTTGAGCTACATTCTTCATTGCTTTAAATGCAATAAAGTAATAATCTCACTTTTATATGAATAATATATTTCACATCTTTATTATTGCAGTTTTCTCTAGAAAGCTCTGAGTAGCTTTCTCTGCTGCAGCTGTGTATAAAATATTTAAAATGTTGTATGGTGTAAATAAACTTTTGTCTACATATCAGTTTTTTAGTGCATTTTATTTTGGATTTGTTGAACAGAAATTTACATATTTATAAAGTTTTTTTTTTCAATACAGATACTGAAAATGTATTCACGGTTTTAATAGCATACCGTTATTACTCCTTTGAGGCTAATGATTTCTCAAATGTAATAATCGGTTTGTATAGTGCTTCTGTATTTTCTACTCAAACACCCTTTGAAACAGTGTACCATGTAAATGGGGCTTGTCAAAAATCTGCTGCCATCATACTCTTACATAAAAATTATGTTTTTTTCTATCTTGTGGCAAAAAAGACACAACTAGCAGAAAACAGTAAGATACCATACAGAAAATAATACAGGGGAAATGTTAATTTTAAGTAATGAAGTTCGCTGCATGTTTTACAAAAGAAACTACTCATAGTACAGTTCTACATAGCATACAAAAAATGAACTTATTCAGGATTTAAAAGATTTTTTATCTATATATTCTCTAGCAGAAGGAAAAGGGGAGTAGATGTATTTGTTAGAATGATTTGTCTCTGGTTGGAGAGTGGGAAGCCTGAGGTGGGCCAACTGCACCAACGGTCCATGGTGTCCTCTCTTATTAAAGCCACAGTGGTGACGTCTTTCACTCCCTCAGATAACACATTACAGGAAATGCCATGGGAAGGATTTCACCAATTTCTTGTTCCTCTCAATAATCTGAAATTGTGTTTTTCAGTCTGAGGCAAGTAAGGGAGGGGTATAGTGGAGGTTGGGGTCCTCAAAAGTACTTAAAATGTTTATTTAGATTAGTTCGTGGCTACACCTGAGCTGTGTGTTCTTCTGCGGTCTGCCCGAAATGCAAGTGAATCTGTTCCTGCTCTTCACGATCCTGGGGACCCAGCACTCAGGCTACGATGCGGAGACAATGGTGCTTCAACACTCAAGTGCGCCTCTAAGCTAGAGCCTTAAGAACCCCACAGCTCACGCTGAACTCTTGTCAGATACTTATAATGTTCTCAATGTCGAGATGTTAAAAGTATATTTTTAATCACATTTTCAAAATAAAAGCAACATTGTTATGCAAAAAAAAGAGTATAACATAACTAAGGACTGATTTTTCAATAAATTAAACTTTATGTTAATTATAATGTAATCGTATAGCCTATTGAATTTATAAGATGACTTTTGGTGATATGAATAATATTTGATAAATCTCTCTCTCTCACACTCTATATATACATATATAATACACATGCATATGTGTATGTATATATGTACATGCCTCTATATATGTGTGTGTATATCTATCTATGTGTCTAAATATCTAAATCCATAATGCCCAGCTCCATCTCAGTAATGTACAGGTGCGAATGCGAACCATGTATGCAGTCACCCATCCCCAATTATAAAATCTTAATGGATAAAACACACTAAGCATATGTTTGAAAACATAAATTCAGTACATTTTTAAAAGCATACACATTTAATATATTAGGCTAATATACCTTCTAAATATTCACTGCCATAAAATAAAATCTTACATTCTTTCACTTTGATTTTTCTTTACTTCTAGTAACCCAATATTAGATTAATATATTAAAACTAACTAGAAATTACATACTTAAAAATGTTAGGGCAGATGTTTTGGTTGCTCTAAGAAGGATGCCAAGTTTTTTTAATCTATTTGTTTTTTAATCTATTAATACAACCAAAAGTTCAGGTCGATAAGTACCAAGGAATCATAATTTTAAGGAAACCCTCTTCTGACCCACCCCCTCTAAGTTTCCACTTCACTCCTGCACTCTCTCTCGTGTGTGCGCACACACACACATTCTGCCAAAGCTGAGTTGCAGCTATCCTCATATATGGTGGGGTATGTCCTCCAGTCCTGGGTGGTTCCTTCCCAGCCCACTGCACTCATGATCTGCCAGGATATTTGTGCTCTTGGACTAGAATGTCTTTGCCTTCCTCCATGTCTTAATTTTACTTATGCTTCAAGGTACAACTCATAATTCATCTTCATGAAATCCTTCATAATTTTCCAAGCTACAAATAACTTCTCCAGTGAACTCTTAATGGCACTGCTTCTGTACCTCTCTTAGGACTCTTCATATCTTCTATCTTGTTATTTGTCACATTTCTGATGTCCTCTGATGGACTGTAAGTGCTTGGAGGGCAGGAGTCATACTGATCCATTTTGTATGTCTTAAGGGACCTGCGTAATAATGTTCACACAATAAATGTTTGTTGAGTTATTTGTGGAATTTATTTTAGTATTGTTTATAGTCATACATACAAGTCACACACTCAAAAGGATTTATTGAACAACTATCGTGGCAACTATTATGTATCTATTCCTATGTTAGGTGGTTATGGTCCTCTAGGGCCCCTGTTTTACATAGCTCATAATCTCTTGAAGATATGAAATACACATTCTAACAAGTAATGATATTATTTCAATATTATAAACTCTTATTACATATATTATCTCTTTTTGTCCTTAAGATTAATACATGAGGCAGAAATTCATTACCCTAAAGAAATGGAAGCTCAGAAAAGTTTAAGTGGCCTACCTAAGATTATCATAAATAAATGACAGCCCCAATATTAGAGCCCAGGTCTCCTGACTCCTACTCTAGAGCCATGTTCCATGACACCGTGATATTTTCCTTGTTCCTTCTAAATTATTAAGTCCTGAAATCAAATTATACAACAAGTTCCCTGGAGTTATTTTCAGGCAAGAAGTAGAGGCATAAAACTGGAAACAGGCATCAGCTGTCATGGTGGTGGTAAGGCCAGTAGCTGATTGTAGGGAAAAGCATGCCTGACCCCAAATAAGAGATGTTCTTAAATAGATTTGGTTCTGTGGTCCATGATATGGTTTTATTTGCACCTGCTTTAAATGTATATAGTCAATATTTCACTAGTTTTGTTATTACCTGCACACATGCAAGAGGAGACTGAAGAGAAGCCGATTTGAATTTTCAAGTTACCTTCAGACTCTGTAAAAACACATAGCAACAATTTTTTGGAAAAAGAAAACTCATAGTCAACAAATCTTTGCTTCAGAAAATATGGTTTATAAATTTTAATTCATCCTCAGCTCCTTAGGAAAACTTTATCAAGTTTTGGTTTTCCAGAGCTGTCCATGTCAAAATCAACTCATTAAATTCCAAAAACATATAGTACTTCATTGAAAAATATGAAACAAATATATCTCTAGCATGTCAATCTACGCAAAATTTTCCATGGTGACAAAACTTGCCCGTGAGATGTTTCTGAAGTTAAATTTGTAACTGGAAAAGTACAGCAGAAAAGAGATTTCAGAAGCAAGAACCATTGAATGCAGAAATGAGATAAAGTTTGGCCATCAATGAAAATGGCAATCATTTTCGGTGTCAAATAAAAAAATAAATCCAGACTTAGAGAAAGAGAGATTTTATTTGAAAAGACTATTGCAATAGGAGAAGGGGGGCTAATGCAATAGCGAGAACGCTCCAACTGCAAGATCTACAAGCATCTTACAGGTCAGGGAGAAAGGGCTTCCCTTTAATGTGGAAGAGTAAACATGACTGGAAAGACCTGGCTATGTGGACGTGGCGTGAGCAGGCGGTATCATCGGGTATTTGAGCAGGAAATGTCTTTCTTCGTGGTCAGCCAATTCTGAGAGGTTGTTCTGTTTTCCATAGCTTGGTTAAGCTCCCAACACTTGTTTAAACTCAGAGTTGTCCAAAATTCACGGCCCTGGGGAAAGCAAGAAACCTGACTAAAGTTTGGTCAAGTTACAGAGTGGCAGGGGGTGGGGCTTGGATTTCTTGACCCTTGCTGTTTCCTAAGAGCACAGGGGTCAGGTAAAGTTCAACATTATCACAGGTAAATAAACAGCCCACTGGAAGGAGAAGAAGTTTTCAAAAATTGTTGATGTTTAGCCAATAATGATTAAAAAAAAAAGGATTTTGTCATATTAAACAAATAGGCGTGGCTCTTTATGCAGCAATAACTCCACAGTGAAAGTGGTAAATACTGCATGTTAGGTGAGAACAGCAAATTTTAATTCAGGGTTTACCAGTCATTTCTTGGGTTGGACTTCTCCTTGTACTTTTATACTATATAACTTGCTGGTACTGGGATGCTTGTTCAGAAATATTTAGCTGTTTCGGTTTTAAAGTATAAAAACTGGCACTTTGTTTTGTAAATCAATCCTTAAAATGTCATTAATATGAGTCTACAGACCTGGCACCCAGGGGTCAAGGCAAAAATTGCACTGGACAAAGTTACACAGGAAAAGTAGAATTTGTTCAGGCCAATTGCATTAGGGGAAAGAGGATAGTACTCAATCTAAGCTCAAAGGCGGGAGAGTTTTTAAGAGCTAGGTTGGGGGTGAGGGAGCATAGACCACCTGTGTTTGCTAATTGGCCTAACACCAAAGAAACATAAACTTCCTTGTATCTTCAAGACTGCAGGTAGTTTTACATTTAGAGAAAGGCGCCTGCAGAATTTAGGGTCCTACCCACCCACAGAAACTGGGAGATAGGGGCATTACCTTCCTTGAGATCATATTTTAAAGATTCAAGGTCCTTGAGTAAAACTTTCCAGGGCTGTAAAGCTGGCAAGATTTTTTCTAAAAATCTACATCTCAAAGAGACAGATAAAGGATTTACAAGTTTTCTAAAGTAAAAGCTGTAAAAAAAAAAAAAAAAGGGTGGGGGCGGTATCAGGAAGAAGACTGTCTAAAGTTTAGCCAAGTGGAGGAGAACGTTAAGGATTCTTGGTCACAAGTAAACCAATACATTGACACCTGAAAGCCAGCTAAGTTCATAAGACCCATTGAATAACCCACCTAGAACATCTAACAATTCTTTCATAAAGACAAACAATTCATTGTCAGAATGATCCTTCTCATAGCAACCACCTAAGTGAGAAGCTAAAAAGCCCCATGAGGGGTGGCTGAGTACACTTCCCTCACCACTATCCACTAACCCCCCATGAAGAAGGGCCAGCTCACCTTTATAAGTGATTTTGAACAAAAGAGAAGAGTCTAATAATAAGAATCAAAGGTCAGCATTTCAATGCCTATTCTTTGGTTTTGTATCAATTTTTCAGATGAATGCCTGAACTAGCATTATCTCTTTTTCCCTCTTTAAAAACTAGAATTACACTTCCAAATATCATAAAGCATTTTTATATAGACTAGACTATAATTTTATGTAGCAATTATGTTGTGATTTATTCTAAAGTGGACTTGAGGTGGTTTTCTAAAGATACATTCATTTGTTCATTTATTCAATAAATATTTTTTCAGAACCAATTGCGGTCTAGATACTATGTTAGGAGGAGCTGTTATAGACTAGATACCGTGTTAGGAGCTGGTGGTTCAACAGTGAATAAAGCATCGTCCTTATTTTCAAGGGACTTAGGATCTTTGAAGGCACACAAACTAAGAGAATTAAAATAACTTGATGGATTTATGTGGAAAAGAAAGGAGGGTATGATATGAGAACAGTTGGAAAAAGCACTGATATATAAGTGAAAACTCTGAGGAAAGACAATCAACATGGCACAGAAGCTAACTCAGCACCTAAAATGTATGGCTCAGGGTCTTAGACTCTTGCCTGGAGCTGTGCCAAGTGATGGCTCTGAGCTTCCCAGCAACCTACACGGGTATAGAAAGTACAATTCATTGTGTAGTTCACAGTGTCTCTAAAATAAAAGCCAGCATTTCCTCTGGAGAAACAGAAAACCAAGAAGTGCTTCTTGTGAGCCCTCATGCTTCATTACAGAGTAAATTCTTTTTCAGCAGCATCCTTATGAACTCCCTGAGTTTTATAGGGATAATTCGTATGTCCCTTCTTGAAGGGAATATGGTGGGTAATTTGTCAACTTGATTAGGCTGCACAGTACTTGGATACTTAGTCAAATAGCAGTGTAGATGTCACTGTAAAGGTATTTTGGAGACGATTAACATTTAAATCAGTAGATTTTGAGTAAAGAAGGTTACCCTTCATAATGTGGATGGGCCTCATCAAATCAGTTGGAGACTTTAACAGAAGAAGACTGAGGTCCCAGGGAAGAGGGAATTCTGCCTCCTGTCTTCAAACTAGAGCTACAATACCAACTCTTTCTTGACTCCTCAGCTTCTGACTCGCACTGAAGATTTTGAAGTTGTCAGGCCCTACAATCATGAGTCAATTCTTTTTATTTTTTTTGACACAAAGTCTCACTCTGTTGCCCAGGCTGCAGTGAGTTGCTGCCTAGCTCGCAGCAACCTCAACTCCTGCGCTCAAGAGATCCTTCTGCCTCAGCCTCCCGAGTAGCTGGGACTACAGGTGCATGCCACTATGCCCAGCTAATTTTTTTTCTATGTATATTTTTAGTTGTCCAGCTAATTTCTTTCTATTTTTTTTTAGTAGAGAAGATGTCTTGCCCTTGCTCAGGCTGGTTTCTAACTCTTGAGCTCAAACAATCTGCCTGCCTTGGCCTCCCAGAGTGCTGGGATTACAGGCGTGAGCCATGGCGTCGAGCCATGAGCCAATTCTTAAAAATACATTTCTTTCTCTCTCTGTATATATACACATATCTTATTGGTTCTGATTCTTTGGAGAACCCTCATGTAAGTAAATATTTAATATCCAAGTACAATCACCAGAAACAGTTTTTCGTAGGGTAAATCATTGTGCTATGAGTATAAAGCTCTTCCATGATCTGGCTGAATACAAAAAAAGTTGAATATTCATTCTGCTTCAAAAACTCATCCATGATTATAATTTTTCAAAACAGAGCTTTTGGTAATAATTTTCAGCTCTTTTCGAGTGCTTATAAATACTTTATGTATAAATGTTGGTTTAATCCTCAAAATAAGCCCTATAAGGCATATTCCATCATTATTCTCATTTTCCAAATAAAGGAACTAATGTACATAACTTCTCCAATATCACACAAAGTAGTAGAGGGAAGAGCCAGGATTTATCCTTACAACTTATTCTCAGAGTCTAAGTTCTCAATTATTCTGCTGAAATCTGGGTAAGTTTTAGGCAGCAGAAAGTTTAAGGCTAAACTCACTGGCAAGTATTCTGGATGAATTAAGATGAGATCTGCATGCTTTAGTGTCTTCAGAATGTAGCACAGAAACACGGGTATCCAGAAGACTGTTCCTCTCCACACAGACGAGTGTTGTGGACACACTGCCAGGAAATTCCTCAGAACACGAGTTTGGATTTGGTTCAACAGGGAAGGAATGTGAGAGACTAAGATCCCAAAGTTCTATATCATAGAACATGGAAATTATAACTTTTGCTTAGAGAAGATTATCATCAGGTTATTAAAAACTGTGTTGTGCTCATAAAAGTATTCTTTGTAAGTATTCATGGAACATTTAATTTTTAAATAATGTAATTTTCCAGTGTACTATGTGGGATAAACTGGCTGCAAATGTAATCTGAAATCATTAACTAGTATTAATTAGCTAATTAGATATTTACTAAAAATTATAGTAGGGCTTTGAAATTGTGAATTTAAAGTCATGCCTGTAGAAAATGATTATATCAGAGAACAAGATCTCTCTTTTGGCCATACTGTCTCATGATCATAAGGTCATGTTATCAGAGGGGGACTCTATCAGTGACTACTTACATCTTTCTGTTCTGTGAGTTGGGGGACAATGGTAACATATCCAGTTCAACAAGAAGTGGTGGCAAGTCATTAATGGGAAGAAGAGCTAGGACACATCTTGGTGTTGTCCCATTGTGAATTTTCTGGAATTGGTCCCTTGGAGGAAACATTACCACAAACTTCAACTTTCAAGGTAAAATTAAGACATGGGTTATGTATAAGCATCATTAACCAGGGAATCGTAAAGGTGAATAAAAGCTGCTGATAGTCTTAGGCTTTTTTGTTTTCGTGTTTTTTAATTTTTCCTCATAGAATTCCCATCAAAGAAAAAAGGAGCATAGTAGCAATCAAAGAAAAGGATTAGCTGTGTTCCCAGAGCTCAGTAGCATTCTTGTCAAATATTAGCCTAAGAAGCCTAGACTTGGGATTTTTTTGTTCTTGTAGAAAACTACAAAGAGCTTTGGATGAAATGTCTAGCAACTAATAGTTCTAATTTTGAAAGGAGTAGCATGTTCTTTTAAAAAAATTATTCCTAAAAATAAAATTTATGGAACTACTTTTGATCACATGGCAGAAATACTCTCTAGGGATTAGGGGGATGGGGGGCAAATCAACAACTACAGGACACGGGGAGCACTAAGGGGGCGGTGGGAAGGGCATGCCTTTAACCCGCACTTGGGTGAGGCAAAGACATAAAGTGTAACTGTAATGTTTGTACCCTCACAATACCCTGGAATAAAAAAAAATTAAAATAAAATAAAATAAAATTTATGGGATGTGGAAACAACCCAAATACCCATCAATTCATAAGTGGATTATTAAAATTTGGTATATGTATACAATGGAATATTACTCAATTATAAGAAACGACAGTGATCTAGCACCTCTTATATTTTCCTGGATTGAACTTGAGCCCATTATCCAAAGTGAGGTATCACAAGATCGGAAGAACCAGCTCCACTTGTACTCGCCATCAAATTGTTACTAACTGTTGAACACTAGGGTGCTCGCATGGCAGTAATACTCTCCAGGGATTAGGGGGATGGGTGGGGGGTTAATCCACAACTAAAGGACATGGGGAGCATTGTGGAGGGGAAGGGCATGCCTCTACCCTCGCTTGGGTGAGGCAAAGACATAAAATGTAACCATAATGTTTGTACCCTCATAATACCCTGAAATAAAAAAAAAATAAAATAATAATAATAAAAAATAAAATTTATGGTAATAACCTTCTTCAGCATTAGCCCTAGGCAGGATTAATAATGATTCTGAGAATACAAATTTCAAATTCGCCAGATATATTTACAGATAGAGTTTTATACCTTCTATAGATCTATAATGCACAGTTGTCATCTGAGTTATGTAACCAGACAAATTTGAATCATCTTAGATATATTTCTGTACAAACTCTGACCATCCGATGACTTTAGTAAGAATAGCTAAGACTAGGCATAGTGATTCTCACACCCGAGCCTGGAAGAGCTTTCACATGGCTGCTTCTTGGTCATCTCCCGCTCCATGAGAGTACAGGGAAATCAAGCACTGGCAAGGCACTTCTCGTGCTGTTTTCCTCTCCAGTGACCCAAGGATCAGAAAAGCAGAATAACCAATTTAGGGCAAGACCTCCTCCTCTCTTAATGTTCAACCATGTCATCACCTCTGCGGACACATTTGGCTGCCACACTTTTCTTAAAAGAGGGATTTACCCACACATCACTCTCGGCAAATAATGGCCACTATGAGGCCATTCTGCCAGTGACTTTTCTTTGCTTTTGATTTAGGATCTTGGACTGTGGCCAGCTTTTAGGCAACTATCCACTTCCTTTTCATTTCCAGAGTTTTTCAGAGCCATCTTCCAGGCAGATAAGCCATATTGGATGACCCATCTAATGGGAGACTTTGGATAAAGCAGTTTATTTTCACAATCTCACTCTTAGTCATTAGTATTAGTCATTTCAGATAGGTGAAAATTGGATCCACTTTTCTTGATGGAGAGGTGCAAGTATAAAGCATGACACTTGTGCTTTGAATTGGGGCTCTCTGATCGCTATCATAGTGTCCCAATTTTACTAACCTGTGTGCTTACTTGCTAGGAAGCTTGTTTGCTGGGAGGATGCGTAGGAGACCATGCTGGGGCTGGTTGACTCAGGAGTGGTGCTCGACGTGGAGCATCAGGCTCGGTGTGGGCCAAGCGCTTCTCTCTTGCGGCAGAAAGGCGCAGAGGAGGAGGCCAAAACAAACCTCCGTCCCTGCCAAGTCTGGCAGTGAATCAGAGAGCACTTCATAGAAATCCATTCTGAAGCCTCCTGAACAGGGACCAGGCATTGGAAATCAGCACAGTCTCTTTTAATTGAGCAGCAGATCATTTATCTGATGAAAAAATGTTACTAGGCTCCTAAGAATACTTGAACTGTATGTATGGTGAGGCCTGTTATTTTTCATGGAGAGATCCACAAGCATCAGATCCTAGAGATTGTTTTGTATGTTCTTTTTTTAAAAAGATAATTCTGTAAGTGTTATTGTGGAGTAGCCAAGAAATCGTTAATAATCACACTACACACAAATTTCTTAGGAACTCAAGCAGAGACCCTTTGCCTGAGTGTTTATCCGACATGTTTTCTAGGACATCACAGAGCTGAGGTTGCACATCTTTCTGTTGACATCGACATTGTGACAGCCATGTGTTTCTATAGTAGGATGCTAGCCTTTGTCCACAATTCCAAATGCTTCACTCCACCACAGCTGTGCAGAGACCCTCCTGACCCTATTTTAATTAGTGTAATTAACTTCCAATGTTATAATTCTAGCATGGTAGCTTTTTCAGAATTTATCATTTCACACTTAAAGAGAAAAATCTCTGAATATTATTTTATCATTAGAAGTCATCCTGATTTCTTTAACTATATATATATATATATATATATATATATATATATATATATATCTCCAAGAAAAGCTGATAGGCCTTCACAGGCACCTGCCTAACTGTATATGATATTCAGGCAAAATCATATATGTTCATATGCCATCTGGCCAAGCAAAGGATGCTCCAGAAATATTTGATATGTTGAGGGTGAAGGAGGTTGAACAATTTATGCTAATTCTTACTCATAGCCACATATGCAAATAAAGGTTATTTAGAAATGGCTCCTCTTCTCCTAAGTTTCAAGTTATACATATATGTGTATATATATATATATATGCCTTTCAAATTTCTATATATCAGAAGTTTTTCTGCTGTTAAAAAAAATTATTAAAAGACACAACTAGAAAATAAGGATTCTAAAATATTAGAGAATGAAAATCATTTTACCACTCCACTTGGCAATCAGTGTTTTTCTCTTTCAGCAACATATGAAATAAAAGCATAATCATTATTTTCAAAGACTGGTGAATAAGAAGGGGGAAAGAAAAGGAGAAGCAGAGAGAGGGAGGAAGAGAAGGAGGGATAAGGAGAATGAAAAAGAATTGACAGCTAAATTGAGAGAAACACAAAAAGCATATGTTGACAGCAACTTAGGAACAAAAAAACAAATGTGTGCTTTCCCGCTTGACAAAAGCATTTAGGTGGCGCGTGCTGTCTAGGGGATGGGCACGCTTGTAGCTTTGACGTGGGTGGTGCAGAGGCAATTTATGTGACCAAAGCAGTTGTACTCCTATAATATTCTGAAAAGAAAAAAAAAAAAAAAAGCATTGAG